>JAQIFY010006575.1:0-10198 GCA_028533085.1 Varecia variegata
CCCTGGCCTGGCTGACCGCAGGGAGCTCCCTGGGGCATGTGGGCCCCTCACTGGCCACGGTGGCCACCGGACTGGCCTTCTGCGTGTGGCCCAGTGTGGCTGCCGCCCAGTGGGGCTGGAATGAACTCACAGGGATCGGGAAAAAGGGAAGCTCTGCTTCCGGAGCGGGCAGGGCCTGAAAGATGCTGCCAGCTCACAGGTCACTGACTCTCACTGGCCGCCTGCTCGAGGGCCAGGAGCGGAGTCTGTCCTCACCCGTATTCAAAGGGTTTAACCCCCAGGAGGATTCTGGTGGCCGACTGGTCTGGGTGAGGGACACGAGGAGAGGCCCAAGGTGGGAAAGGACTGCGTTAAGGTAAGCAGTCCTCGTGGCTTGACGTGGCTTAGAAACACCAGTGGGTGCCCACTGAGGGCCGTTTCCTTTTACTTAGCTTCAGCCCTGGGTGACAAAGAAGTGGGAAGGACTTCCCGCAGCGCACCGTCCACCATTATGCGGCCACTAGCACGATGGAGTCGCCCCAGCACAGCTGCCCACCCCGGCTCTCAGCCTGATGCCAGGCGCGAACCACCCCAGGGAGGTCCCCCGGAGCCTGCGAGGATTCGAATGTACTCGCTGACCCCTCCCACACGGCCCCTGGGCTGCTCGAAGCCCCCAGGAGAAACTGTCTCTCTCTGAGGATCGGGAGACGGTCCCTCCACTCCTGGGCAGGAAAAGCCAGGGCTCTCGGGCGGCGCCCGTGAATCCTCTCACGGCGACACACCCCGGAGACGGGCGAAGACAAGCGTGGGGTCTGTGTGGGCCCCGACGCCTGCCACGAGCAACGCCAGGCAGCTGAGGGGAGGGCCGGGGCCGTGGGTGGGTGAAGAGTGTCCCGAGGGCCACGCTGCTGGCCCGACATCCACGCCAGGCACGTTCACAGACAGGTGACTTTTCTGGATTGCAAAGGCAATTCTTAAACTGAATTTGCCTTTTTTAATGACGCACGAGCAAACGGGCATCGGGACCCGGAAGGCGGGGCGAGGCGAGGAACAGAAAGAGCAGGCACGACTCACCATTTCCAGCTCCCTGTGGGCATCCAAGGCAGTGCACTCGCGCTCCGACCTTTCTTCCACCCGCTTCAGGATGTTCTAAGCGCAGGGAGAGGCTGCGTTAACGTCCCGCATTTCAGACCTTTCCTCCCTCCGTTTCCCGCTTCTTGCTGCAGCGGATCAAACAGGCTCCCGCTGCGTGACACTCGGGACACGCACACACGCAGAGCTGCACCTGCCTCCTGCTGTGCGACATGGCACACACACAGCTCCACCTGCCAGCCGGGCCGCCCGAGCATCCTGACCCAAAGCCTTGCCAGGCTGTAAGGTGATGACCACGGCCTGAGTCTGCCTGAGGACGAACCATTCTCTGTTCTGTCTCCAGCCAGAGCCCAAGGCCGCAGCGTACATCAAAGATCAAAGCAAAACAGGAAGCAGTGTAGGGTCCCGCAGGGAGGGACTGCCATGCCCAGTCAGGGCCACCCCGTCCCCAAGGGGAACTAAACGCTTACGGGGGTGGGGGACCAGGGGCTCTCTCCACTCCCCTCTGGGATTGGTATTTGAAGCCAAGTCGCAATGGCCCTGAGGTTTTGTTGACTTTGGTCTTATCGATGGAAGTGTCTTTTCTCCAATTGTTCAATTTTCTTCAATTAACAAGACATTGCACCCATATTGCTTGCGCCTATAAATTATAATGTTGGCACTGTTCTCTACGTGACACGTGGTTTCTGCCTAGCAGTCCTCACCATGCCCATAGTTTTTGACCCACTTTTGTCCTGTAACGAGGTTTGGGTGCGGCTGAGCACCAGCCACCTGTCTTCCCAGCTGCCTCGGGCAGTGGCTGTACCAGATGTCCCCAGCTGCACGTCCAGGGGCCTCACCTTGCCTCACCTCTGCCCAGCAGCCAAGCCAGAGACCTGCGAGTCTCAGACACCTCCCTGTTCCTTCCCTGCTGCAGGTGGCTGGTCACCAAGCCCTGTCACTAACCACCGCCTACTCCAGATCTATCTTCCCTGCACAGAACAGTTCAGCCTCCATCTTCTCTCACTGGACCAAAAGCTCCATCTGACCAGGTCACATTGGTGGCTTGAAATGGAGACAGTGGGTTCTTCAGCCTAGCGGGCTTCCCCCAGCGCCCTGCCCGGTGCTGCCACCTGCAGCTCTACCCGGACACCCTCGCACCTGCCTCCTCCGCGCCCTGCCCCGAGGGCCCCCCCATTCCACTGTTTTCCGGATAACAGGGTTGCCACAGTTCCTAATCTCAGTTTTGCTGGTTTTCACTTTACAAAAGTTAAGATTTTTATATATCCATACATGCTTTTTTCCTGTAAAATTTCTTTACAATCTCTTTCTCTGTGTAATTAGGAAATGTTACTGTCTTCTGCTTCAGTTTTTCCAGGTTAAAAAAACTTTGCACAGAAGCCCTAGCTCACAGCGTCTTACGATTTGGGCTGCCGGCGCGTGTTTCCCACGGTGTGTCCCGCTCCCATGCGGGGCTGCTTCCCGCACCTGTCCCTTTGGTCCGGAGAGCCTGGCCCTTCCCAGCTCAGCCGCCCCTCTTTGTTACTGCCTTCCTGGAGCTGGCTGAGCCCAGGTGTTTGGCTTCCCACCTGTCTGACCTCTGACCTCCAGGTCATCATCTCGGCCTGACCCTGCACCATCCACTTCATCTGCTGGGTTGCCAGTGGCTTCCTCTGCCCAAGACGTGAGCAGACACGTCCCCAGCACGTGTCAGGCGGGGGCGGGGTCTCCATCCTGCCTCCCTGGGCCTGGCTGGAGCCCCCTTCCCAGGAGGTCCCGGCCTCGCCAGCCTCCACCAACCCTGGATTTCCTCCTCTCTCCCGCTCCTCCTCCCTCTCCTCCTCCGTCCCTGGGCCTGGCTTGGTCTCGCCCCCCTTTCTCCTTCCTTGGTGGTCTCTTCTATTAAATACCACCCAGATGCCGAAGGCTCCTGCCCTGACTCCTCCCTTTAACGCTGACCTTGGACATTCAGCTGCTCAGACACCTCAAGCTCAACTCTTTCTGCACTGAACCCGAGCGCTCCCCGCCTGGCCTTCCCCACCTCAGCCAGTGCTGCACGCCGCGAGCTGCTGAGGCTGAAACCCAAGGGGCCACCCTTGGTTCCTTCCTCTCAGCAAGTCCCTGATTTCAAATTCCCAAGTTCCCTCCAGGTCTCCACTCCCCCAACCCACCCCTCCGGCCAAGGTTAACCCCCTCTGCTGCCCTCACCCTCTACAGCAGCCCCAGGGAGCTCTTACAAAGTCAGTCTGATCAGGTGGCCCCTGTCACACTGAGGACAGAACCCACTGTCTCACCTGCCCCCCATGCCCCAAGTCTGCCTTGTCCATAGCTCTACAGTCATTCCCGTCATGTTCCCCGAGCTCACTGCCAGCCTTTCTGTCCATGAACCTGGCTGCCCCAGGGCCTTTGCACAAGCAGCTCGGTCAGGGTAGAATGCTCTTTCCTCCAGATCATCATTTAGCCAGCTCCTCCCTGTCAGTCAAGTCTCAGCTTAAATGTCACTTGTCTTTCTTGACAGCCCCCTTGTCCCACAACTGGCAGTGGCCAGGCAGTGCCCTCTATTGTATCCCCCCATTTCACTGTCTCATGGCCACACCCACCTCCTGGCTCTGTGTGTGTGTGTGTGTGTGTGTGTGTGTGTGTCTCATCTCTCCCCTCCAGAATGTAGCTCCCTGGGGGCAGGGGCTGAGCCCCCACTGCCCAGGAATGTGCTCGGCACACAGTAGGAGCTTAATTGGTATGTGTTGAGCAGGGGGACTTCCTAGAGAGCCAGCAGAGCCCAGAGTGGCCACAGGAGCGACCTGAAGCGAGGGCGGCAAAGCCGTCGGCACGGCAAGGACCAGGCGGTACCTGCACCAGCAGCTTGAGGCGCGTGATCCTCTGGAAGGGCAGGATGAGGAAAGAGGAGAAGGGCAGCCCCTTGCACTTGGGGTCGAGCTCCAGCTGTGTGATCAGCTCCCGAAAAGCCGCCTTCTCCTGGCTGCGGACACAGACACGGGAGTGAGTCCCTGGGCTCGGAGGAGGCACGAGTTGGAGGCATTTGCACCCCACTGACGGCCTCCCAGGAACCAGATGACCCACAGGCATGGAAAACACACCCATTTCTTTCTTTCTTTAAATGGGAAATAAATTGTTCATGTACAAGTCAAGTAACAATAGTGGCTTCCCATGCCCGGCCACGAAGACTTAGCAAACGCACTGTGCGTGGGAGGCCAAGTGCTGGTGTGGCCAAGGCTCCGAATCAGATGCACAGTTAGATGGTGTTGCCCAGCAGGGAGCTGTGGCAACGTAAACCCACGTGGCCACAGGGACAGCAGCAGGCTAGAGACGACTGCAGGGGAGCCCGTGCGTTTCTGACAGGTGGGCTCGGCGCCCGCAGGGACAGGTGCACTCTGCCTGTCACTCTGCACTTGCGTGGCACGGGGAAGGGCCACCCCAGCAGACTCCTGGGCACTGCCACGTGTAGATTCCTGTTCTGTTGTGCCCTTGTCCTCTCAATGTCTGTCCTCAAAATAGCATGCCGGTCCCCTCGAATTCCAGTTGTTTTACACCTACTGCTAAAATACCCAAACGCCCAAATACTCAGACTTGACAACGTTCACAAGTAACTGTGAGGCTTGATGGAAAAGCCAGGGAAGTGTGGTTCAGGAGTCAGTGCTCGGATAGTCCTTGATACCTCTGGCTGGAGCCGAGGACGCCTCCCTGGCTAACCCAGTCGCCTGAGCCTGGTGTATCAGCACAAAGAACTCAAGAGCAGGTTGACTGAAAAATTATCTTGTCAACTGAGACCCCAAAGAAAGTTTATAAAATGGGCAGATTAGCAGTAAATTCAAGGGCATTGCTGGATAAGCACCAAGGAGACTCCTTCCCACCCCATCCTTGCCCTTGTTGCCAGTTCAAACCCAGTCCCCTGCCCTCCCGGGCCTTGAACCGTCCCGCTGCCTCACACTGTGTTTTCTCCCCGCACAGAACTCTGCCCGGTTGCTCTGGACACAGGCCCAGCGGGGGCCGTGGCTGACCCTCTGGGGTCGGTGGGGTTAACGTTTCTCTAGCGACACCAAAATGTCCTGGAACATGCTGGCTTGGGTACTATCACCAGCCGGGCCGACTTCTGTGGTCCATTTGGACCTTGGGAAGCAGAGGCAGAAGACAAAGGTGCCCACCCTGTGAGAGGGGTCTAGGCCGGGCCAGGCACACTCACAGCAGCTGCTTGCACGTCCTCTCCTGGTAGGTCTGGTTGCTGACGTAGGTGATGTAGACGGAGAAGTGGTTGGCCGCATAATGGTACACGATGTCGCACACGTCGGAGATGACAATGTTCTCCTCCATCCGGTGCTCCAGCTCCAAGAGAAACCTGCAGAAGGTGGCGGCTTGGGTTGGGGGTGCCTGGGTGGCCGAGAGTCAGGGAGAGTCCCACCCAGGCGTAGGATGCGCTGCACACCGCGAGATCGCCCAGCAGGGGCGTCTGAGCACCGGCGGCACATCCCGTCACCTCACGGAAGTAGTGTTTGTGTTTTTGGTGGTTAATAGCATTAGTAGCATTGGGAGGAGAGACCTCATCTTTTAGGACACACTGAACGAGGACGAGGGTCTGCTTCAGAGCCCCGTGCTGGCCGGTGACCAGTGCGCAGGGCTCCTCAAGCGGGTTTCCCTACTTCTGCACGTTTGGAATTTTCCATGGTAAAATACAAACACACACATAAATAAGAAGTGTAGCGGCCGAGGGGTCTCACAGGCTACCCTGGCCCCAGTCGGCTGTCACCTCCCACATCCACGGGCTGGGGCTGCCACGAGGACGTGGACGGGCTGCAAAAGGAAGGGTCGGTGCCAGCGCGGAGGAGGGACACACTTGGGGGAGCCCAGGGCAGCGAGAGGCTCCCAGGGCGCCACACGCAATGCGGAGCAGCCCCCTGCTCAGGGAGGGGCTGCCCGTGCCACGCCGTGGCTTCACGTCCAAGCAAGGGGCGGGCGGGGGAGCTGGCCCAGAGCGTCCCCACGCGGCTCTTAGCTGCAAGATTCCAATGGATCTTCTATCCTGCAACAGGACTGGGGTTCGTTTCTTCTTCGAGAGATTCGGGAACAGATGGCATTACTCCGCCACTGAGGCTCAGTCTCCCTCCACACAGGTCCACGACCGCCGCTGCCAGCCACCGCAAATGCAACCCCGGGAAAAGAGAAAGCAGGACACCAGGACTGCGCTCTGCTCTGGCCTGCAGAGGGTCTCGGGGCCCTGGTGCACCGAGCCCGGGCTTACACAGGCACCCTTGGGCTGCCTTAAACTCGCCTGACCGCGGGTTTGTGCATAAAAGAGCCAGACTCAAGGTCACTCCAGCCTGGCTGAGGACTCTCCAGCACACAGCTGCGTGTGGGACACTCAGAGCTCACACGCTGAGGGAAGGGACCCAGGGGACGAGGCTGGCCGCCCTGCTGGGATGGGGTGTTGGTGATCTTGGCTTTGCGTTATTTATTTATATTTTATTATGGAAAATTCCAAACATACAGAAGTAGAGAAGCCAGTGTCATGAGCACTTGTCACTGGCTTTGGCTGTGCCCCAGGTGTGGAGAAGGGCCCCGAGGGAGGTGGCTGTCCCCAGCGTCCTCACCGCTCACTGACGGCCAGGACGTCCAGGACGTTGGAGAAGAGGATGTGCGCCTCGGACGGGTGCAGGATCTTCTTCAGCCGCTCGCTCTCCATGAAGTGGGACACGAGCAGGTTCAGGCTCTTGTAGTAGGAGGCCTCGGAGGTGACCAGCTCGAACATGGCCTGCAGCAGGGAGACCCCGGGGTTACTGCCGGGGGCCACCCATGAAGGCGCTAGCCTTGCGCTAAGACAGAGAGGAGCAAAAGATGCTCTGCAGGGTTTAAGAGGAAAAACCGCCTGCTACTGAGGCCGGCACTGCCTGGCGAGGGGCGCGGCTGCCCCCACACACGTGGGACAGCGATGAGGCCACTCTTCCCTTGGGGTACACCAGCCCCTGGCAAGAGGGCACAGCAGCTGCTCCCTGTGGATGAATGAATGTGCTCGTGGTTTGCCATAGGGCACCAGAGACAGCCTAAGGTCCGGAATATGGACAAGGGAGCCCAGACAGCTGCCAAGGGCCACGTTTCCAGGTGTGGAAATGGCGTGAAAGTCAGCAGGGAAGGGGAATCCGTATCCCCATGCCCAGAAAAACATCTGGAAGGAAAAGGCCATGGTGTCAACCACAGGCATCATAGGAGTGGAATCTGGGGTGATTTTACTCTTTTATTTTTATTTTTATTTTTTATTTTTTTTGAGACATAGTCTTACTCTGTCACCCTAGCTAGAGTGCCATGGTGTCATCACAGCTCACCGCAACCTCAAACTCCTGGGCTCAAGCGATCCTCCTGCCTCAACCTCCTGAGTAGCTGAAATGACAGGTGGGCGCCACCATGCCCAGCTCATTTTTTCTAATTTTAATAGAGATGGGGGTCTCGCTCTTGCTCCGGCTGGTCTCGAACTCCTGGCCTCAAGCTATCCTCCCACCTCAGCCTCCCAGAGTGCTGGGATTACAGGCGTGAGCCACTGCACCCAGGCTGTTTTTACCTTTTAAATTATCTGAAAATTTCAAAACAAGCATATATTTTTACTTTTGTGGTCTGATTCTATCATGTAATCAATAAAGCAATTTTCATTTTGGAAAAGAAAGAACTCTGTAATCTCATAAACTTTCTGGAGGCAGCTTTATTCTACGTCATGACTGTGACCCGATTACTGAGGCCATGAACACAGCAAAACTCTCGAGTGTCATTCTGCACATACAAGCGGTGGATCCTGGCTCCCCTCCCTTCCTTGTTTACCAGTAAGCCAGCAACCCTTCCTGAGACCAGCCTGGGACTGTCTCCACCTTCCTCTCCCCCAACACCCTCTGATGTTCCGTGACCGAGGCCTGGCTCAGGCCCCATGGTGCCTTCCAGAAGGGAGAGCACATCGGGTTACACTGCGGCCCACGTGCTCACCCCCAGTACCTGTGATTGTCACCTTATCTGGAGGTGAGATCGTCCTGGATTTGGGTTGGGCCCTGAACCCAATGACAGGTGTCTTTATAACAGCAGCAGAGGGAGCTTTGACATACAGAGGAGAAGGCGCAGGCAGAGGCTGGAGGGCTGCGGCCACCAGCGCCAGGAGAGGGAAGAGGCAGGAGGGATTCGCCCCCAGCACCCTGGAGGGCACAGCCCTGCCATTTTTTTTTTCTTTTTAAACAGACAAGTTCTCGCTATGTTGCCCAGGCTGGTCTCAAACTCCTGGCCTCAAGATATCCTTCCGCCTCAGCCTCCCAAAGTGCTGGGATTACAGGCATGAGCTGGGCACCTGGCCCAGCCTCCACAGCTGCGGAAGAACCATCTCTGTGGCTCTGCGCCCCCCAAGTCCTTGGAAGCCAGCACGGCCGGAAGAAGGAGGGACAGAACCCCAGAGCGGTGAGGACCACGGGGGCTCTGGTCCCCCCTGGGTCCCACCCACCCCACATCTCACTCCCTTTGGGGTCCCCTCCAACCTCCCCACTGGTCAGCACTCCCAGCCCAGGGTTCAAGGCCCTGGCAGTGGAAGTGTGAGCTCCGGGGCTAGAGAGTGTTTGTTCCCAGAGTGCAGCAGGCCCTGGAGTGCTGGGGTTGCACATACTGTCTCATTTAATCCTGCCAGGCCCCAGGGAGGATGACACATACAGAGAGGTGAAGTTATGCCCCAAAGTCACATGGCTAGAGGGTGGAAGGGCAGAGATTCTGCCACCTCCCAGGTAGAGCAGGGGTTAACTGAGCCCTTGCTGGCCGCGGGCCTGCTGGGAGCCTCCCTGTTGCTTCCCTGCAAAGCTCTGCCCCACGGCCAACCGGCAAAGCACGTGGACATGAGGAACGAATCTGTAAGTTGGGGATGCCCTGTAGCATAGACCTGTCCAGCAACAGTGAGTGAGGTCACCCAGACAGTGCTCCACGGTGAGCTGCCAATCACAGATCCTGGGCCACCTCCGCAGTGGAGGCCCACCCGGCCCCCTGTGTCTGCTCCTAACGGTGAGATGCTGAATGAGCCTGTGGCCTCTCTGTAACCGTCCCCACATGTCACCTACCAAGTCTGCCTAAAAATAAGAAGCTACACAAAGCACACGGCACTGGCCTCGCCAGCAGAACTGCAGCCCCGGCACTGACGGCGACCTGAGCCCGGCCTGGCAAGACTCGCGCTATGCTGTGCGACAGTTTCCCGAAAGCTTCTCTGTTACAGATGCTGTGATGAGCTCATTTTCCTGCTGCTAAATATAAATTTTTTTTAACAAAATGTCAAGTGATTGCAGCTACCAAGTTCCAGGCAAACACAACCAACAACTGGCACCGATGAGTGGTACAGACACTGAGGGGAAAAGCCACCATGCCCCAAACACAGCATCCCGTGGCTCCCTGGCTGCTGGCGTCTTCGTCCTGATGTCGGAAGGACAAGGCCGGGGCAGCTGGCAGACGTGGGCCAGGCCAGAATCACGCCGAGGGGCATGGCTGAGCCCCACTCACACGCTCACCCCTCCTTCACCAGTTACAGGCCATTAGTCATCTGTGGGCTTTAGTTTTCCAGGGCGTTTGCCTTCATGTTACATGTCAAACTGTTTGCTGCATCAATGTGGTCATCTTTCCCCACCACCATCGTTCTTGCTCTCAGTCAAGTCTGTGCCCAGAGCCGCCGAGGGAGCCAGGCCCTGCTCAATGCTCCATCCACTCACTCCTGCATCCACTCGCTCCACAAACGCTTGCTGAGCCCTGCGCAGCACCAGGCACGGGGCTGGGCACTGAGCACTCAGAGGGGAACTCGGCAAAGCCCCTGCTGCCATCATGGCACTTATGTCCCAGGGCAGTGGAGAGAGAGTGACACACGCCAGGTAGGTGGTAAGTGATAAGAAGCAGCTGCTGGGATGGGGTGCGTGCCCGTGTGGGGTGTGTGTGTGGATGGGTGTGTGCATGTGAGTATGGGGTGTGTGTGGATGGGTGTGTGCATGTGAGTGTGGATGGGTGTGTGCATGTGAGTGCAGGGTGTGCATGTGGATGGGTGTGTGCACGTGAGTGCGGAGTGTGCGTGTGTATGCGTGTGTGCATGTGAGTGTGGTTGGGTGTGTGCATGTGAGTGTGGGGTGTGCATGTGGATGGGTGTGTG
>JAQIFY010006576.1:0-10198 GCA_028533085.1 Varecia variegata
CCCATTCTGACCCCAGCTGCCGACCCTGGAGGGGACAGGGAAGGCTCGACCTCACAGGTGCGAGGTCCCACCAGTGGTCCGCCGTGAGCACAGGACGGAAGTCCACCTGCCAGCTTTCTTGGTGTGCCAACACCTTTCTTCTTTCCTCCTCCATCTCAGCCTTTGTCCACTCCCCCGCCTGTTATTAAATAAGGTGGAGGGGACAGATGGCAGTCAGGGCTGGGAATTCATGTGCTGGCTGAAAATGGAAAGAATCACTCACTGTTCGCAGCCATCTCTGGTTTTCCCCTCTTCTCCTGTCCTTAAGCAGGAGTTGTAGGGACAGCAGGGTGGCCCGATCGCTGGAAGGTGACTTAGCCCACAGTGCAGTTCATGGGCTGGGCCCCCAGGTACACTCGGCAGGTGATGCTTTCAAAGATTAGTTTCAGGCCAGCGTGCTGGGAATCCAGATAAAAGTGCAGCTCCTGGCCGGACGTCACAGGTGTAGGTGCATTCGGGAAAGAAGCCACTGGGAGTGGAAGGAAGGCCCAGACCATCATGGCGCCATGGGCTTGTCTTGTAGGCAGGCATTCTTCATTTGCCCCCATGGGGGTTCCATTCACATTGTCAGGAATAATCTTTTCTCTTCTTCCTTTTGGACTCGTGCCTTCTTGCATGGTGTATCCTATGGAAATACGGGGCAACGGTAGTTGTTATCTCCCCCTATATATTCTGTTTTGGAAGAACTTAGAGAAAATTATTGATCCAATTTTACCCAATCCAGCATATGGAAAGATGACCCATCTCTCTTCCAATTTAATAAATGCTAATTTTTTCATTGAAATGCCATAAAAGGAGTTGTAACACAGAGAGCAGATGTAAGAGATGCTACAGTCATAGGATCAAACCTGCTCAAGGTTTGACATAACACGGATTGCCCTGTACTTAGCAGCTATGAAGAGCTGTGAATTCTGAGCATATTTTCTTTGACTCTCACTATGACATTGTCAGGTGGATGTTGTTGTCCCCATTTTACGGTTGAGGAGGCAGAAGTTAAGTGACTGGACGAGGGTCACGAAGGGAACAGAGTTGGGACTTTAATCCAGGTCTGTCGGCGTGGAGTTGCCCGCATCGGGGGAGGGGACAGGGGACAGACTAGCTGGGGGACTTCCCAAGAGATGTAGTCACAGGAGCGTTTTTAGGAGGGTGAAGAAATAAAAAATGTTGGTATGTCTGTCTCTTTATTGGGGGGAAAAAAAACCTCCTTTATGGTTTTTTTTTTTTTTTTTTTTTTAAGGAAAATACCAACACACATTCAGTCTCAAAGACAATTATATCATCCTATGAGCAGCCTTCTGGGCAACAACCAGTATCACCAGGGACAGACTGAAGCTGTTAAATTGCAGAGATAGTAAATGCCCACAATGCATGACGTTTGAGAGAAATTCTGACTTCAGAGAAATGATAGTAATGAAACGTGTTAATTTTAGAAAGTGAAAACGTGCCCCATAAGGAAATGATTATAGTACTCAGCGACCCCCCGTTGCTGTGCTCAAAATAGCAGAGACAGAAAGATTTAACAGTTCCGTACTGTTTGGAGGATGTTGATTCTCTACCGGGAACACTGTTTAGCCAACAATGCCACCTGCCTTTCTCCCTGTCCCCTCCCTCCCGGGGGCTGCCTGCTCTGGCCGAGTACAGACCCTCGAGGGGAGACGGTTCTGGTACAAATCCTCATTACTTTCCTTTTCACACCTTCCCCCCACTAGA
This sequence comes from Varecia variegata, assembly GCA_028533085.1. Taxonomy (NCBI): domain Eukaryota; kingdom Metazoa; phylum Chordata; class Mammalia; order Primates; family Lemuridae; genus Varecia; species Varecia variegata. The sequence continues at coordinate 1,750 of JAQIFY010006576.1, forward strand.
CTTTAAAAGTGATAATTGCTTCAAATACTGGGAGAAAGTAATTTGTATTGGTGAACTTCAAACAAATCCGTGTTCTCTAATGGTGACTTCTTTTTAATTACGGGGCTGGGCAGATGTGTATTTCTGTGGCCTTCCTGTACCTGCCCCCACCCTTCCCCAAAAGCTTCAGACTTAATGGTGAAAAATAAATTCTCTGGATTTTAAAAAATGCTTGTGTGTGTACAATTACAGGCCATAGTTTAGAACCTCAGGGAATGTCTTGGCGTCTGTTTTCTAGATGACAATTTATCTCAGACGGGAGCAGAAATACCTAATGCTCGTTGCTCACCGCTCTGAGCACCTCACAAACTTATTTTTGTTTCACACTTTCATGGCACTCGCCATGTGCCAGGCACCACTCTCAGTGGTTTGCAAATATTCACGCGTGTACTCCGCATACAGTCCTGCCGGGGTGAGCCTGTCGTTAATCCCATTTTACAAGTGCGGAACCTGGGCGCATGGACATGGAGGGACTTGCCAAGAGTCACCCCGTTGTTAAGTGGCACAGGTGACACTCAAACGCTGGCGGCTGGCTCTGGAGTGCGTGTTTAATCGCCTCACTGTGCTGGAAGATGGTTTGTCTCCTTTCCATTTGTAGAGGCGTTTCTAGATGATTGCAGCCTCCAGCAAGTCAACCGCATTTAGCTCCCGTCTGTTGATAATTGAAACAAACTGAGCGCGGAGGAAGTGCTTAGGCTGAAACACTGAGGCTACTGCTGATGGCCTAACAAGGAGTGCATTTCTCTTCTTTCCTCCAATTTAATTAGTTCTACACAGGTGCTAACTCCAACATGCCTAAAGATTGCATGCCCACAGCAGATAAGTAGCTTCTAGCAGATTTAACAAATTACCCTTTGTCTGCCGAGCTCCCTTGTTATCCAGACAGACATCCCTGGGTAGGAACGTTAAGTTTTTACACATCAAAGTTTGCATGCTAAGCTGGGGACACGGGAGGGACCTATGGAATTGGGTACTTGGTCTGGATCCAATTCTGTGCTCCCGGTGGCAGCTGGAGAATGAAAAACACACGTAAGTCAACTCTAATTATTTGTAAGATCTTCGCTCAAGATTCTTTTTCATGTAATTAAGTTAATAGGGGTAAGAGTGCAAGGGAGGAGAGAGAAACTTGCCACTCGACAGGAAGGTCTTGTTTGCTGTTTGTTTATTTATTTTTTTTTTGAGACAGAGTCTCACTCCGTTGCCCGGGCTAGAGTGAGTGCCATGGCGTCAGCCTAGCTCACAGCAACCTCAAACTCCTGGGCTCAGGCGATCCTCCTGCCTCAGCCTCCCGAGTAGCTGGGACTACAGGCATGCGCCACCATGCCCGGCTCATTTTTTCTATATATATTTTTAGTTGTCCAGATCATTTCTTTCTATTTTTAGTAGAGACGGGGGTCTCGCTCTTGCTCAGGCTGGTCTCGAACTCCTGACCTCGAGTGATCCTCCAGCCTCGGCCTCCCAGAGTGCTAGGATTACAGGCGTGAGCCACCTCGCCCGGCCTGCTGTTTATTTTTAAACCTACTTTTTTTTTAACTGTAAATCCTAACCCAGCGAACGTGTATCTTACGAATAAGGAAAGTGAGAAGTTAGTGATTTGTGTTGGTTTCATGGGTGCTCCTGTTGACCCCGTGGAAAAGACCCTGTGAGACAAGCCAGTGGGCCACCTTTCCAACCGCCAGAGTGTTTCCCCTGATGGTGGAGCTGCTCTTAGCTTGATAGAAGGGTCCCCTGTTCCAGGACCACCGGACAGCTCCCACATTTTAAAACAGGGACTTTTACACACCCAGAAGGAAAAGGTCAATCTTTATCCATGTGCTGCTTTAGCTCGGATAGGGAAAAGCTGAGTCCAGAGAAACAAGAGTGCTGCCCCTCTTAACCAGGTCAGGCTGCAAGGAGAAAGGGTCTACCATGAGTGAGTCAAATCTAGAAGAAGCTGAAAGTAAGAAAGACACGCGCGGTGACAAACCGATGGCAGATAAGGTGACGATAAACTGAGACCTTTTCATCGCCAGCACCGCCGTTAGGGCTTGTTACAGAACAGTCCTCGCTTGCAAAGCACCTGAAGGCTGATGTGGAAAATCTGAGCAATCTGGAGAGGAAACCTCAGAGTTGAAGCACACTCTGATTAAGCCGTGTAATGAGGGCTGAGGTCCTCTGCAGCCGTGCACTTTCCAGAGCCATTGACCAGGTGGCTGGGTCTCTTGGAAACTTGCACGCCTCTCTTGAGTTAAAGTGACAGTCCCACTCCACGGCTTCCTTTGCCTTCCCCCAAGCCCTGCCCAGGGGACCTGTCACTGGCTAAGCCAGCGTTAGTGCCGGGGGTGTCTGGCTCTGAATTGCCAGAGCTGTGCTTTCCTGGGATGTCTTGGTCCCCACTATAAGAACCTGCATGTGGCCGTTCTCAAGTCAGGTGCCTGCACTGCGTGTCCTGTGTCTTGTCATTTCTCTACCGGTAGCCGGGAAAATGGCAGCGAGAGGCGGCCGGGGGTGGGGGGTAGGGAGTGACATCGGACTGTCGGCCCCCACGACAGTCAGAGGATGTAACACCCCATTTTATTTTCCCTTCAAAGGACCCAGAATGTTCTCATTGTGTGTGTGAAGACATTCACTTCCTTGACAGCAACACAGGGGGAAATTTGATGAAAAACCAAAAAATTTACATGTGAGTCTGACTTCAGCGGCTCTCCAAAATTAAATTCAAAGCACACGACTTCTTTTATATCATACAAGAAAGCTCAAGTGGCACTACGGTTTCCTTTTTTTTTAATAAAATAAAACTTCTTCTCCGAGTATCAGGATAACGCCTAATATTCTAGGTAAAAATTTTGGAAAATGCAGAGAAGCGTAAGAGACACATAAAAATCACCTGTTGTCTCACAAGTTAACATTGTGGTTAACATTTCAGTGCATGTTATTTCTAGTCTTTTTTTCTCTTTGTGGAATTGATACGAAATTTCATTTTTTTCCCCCACCCCTGCAGAAGGAAGGCTGCTAAATCTGTGTGATCTTTAAAAACAAAAAAGCAAAACAAAACCCTTTGCCTTCTCTGTGCTCATAAACTCTGTCATGTTGGGCTGCAGAGGTCATTGACCTTGGCCTCTCTTCTGAGGTCCGAGTCTGTGCTTTCGGGCGGGATAAAAATGACACAAATCACACTGAGGGCGGAGACAGCGACTGTCAGCCTTGCCCCCGGGATCGATGGGTCTGTTTATCTTACGGGGCGTGCGACATGCGGCTCTTTTTTGTACTTTGCAGTCAAGCTCAGGTGAGCGGCCAGCTGCAGGACTCTGGGTGACACGGCGTGTGTCTGTCCTGCTGTCCCAACTCTGCTCATCTTTCTGTCACCATCCATTTTCCACCTGTCCGCCACCTCCGCTCAGATGGGTGTCCCCTCTGCAACACTCGCAGAAACAGGAAAGGAATGCAAATGGGCAAACGCCCCTTCAGCAGTGAGTGAGTGTTCTCTGATGCTCACATGCTGTCACTTTGTTTACTTTTTATTATTTTTTTAACCAATTTGCCTGGGTTGTGGGAAAATGATCTGTATTTCTGCAGCTGATCTTTGAAACTCACCCACGACAGGGGGCATCGTGGAGCTATAGGACAGCCCAAACCGGAGTCCGGGACTGGGGTCTGGGGCTGGCTGTCCTGCTGGGTGGGTGGCCCAGTGACCTCACGCAAGTCACTTCGTACATTTGTTTGCCTTCCCTGTGCCGGTCCGTCCAGCCGGCCTCCGTCTGGGAAGCCTGGAAGCCTCTTCCCCTCGTGCCCCACACCCAGGCTGTCACCAAGTTCAGCTCGTCTTTCCCTGCCTCCCCAGTGGCACTCACACTTGTGACCATTCCCACTGTCACTGTTGCTTCCCACCCGGAATGTCATCTCCTACTGGGCCCGGTTTGCTTTTAACATTCCACATTGTGATCATAGCTGTTTGCATATGCGTCTTACCTCCTCACCTTCCTTTCTGTCAGCCATGAGGTGGCACCGTGTCCCTTGGCCACGCTTCCTGGGCACAGCAGTAGCGCTGTGGGCATTGGGTGACACCCGCACTGAGTGGGGTACATGAGCTGACTGCCTGGGCCGTCAGTCCCCTCCGAGCCAGACCCCGGCACCTCGGAGCGTCTGTGACTGAGCCTGGCCGGAGCTCGGTGTCCCCGGTGGGACCCTGGGTTCCGAGGGGCCGACCTGGCCGCCCGACTGCTCTGCACGTGGCTTCCCGCGTTGGCCGACTGGTGACAGTCGCACTTGATTGAACCCTCAGGCTCCTTCCAGCTCTGCAATTGCGTATAAATAAGCTGCTCTGCACTCGATCACTTTGAAGTGGCTGTTTCTCTCCTTTCTCAGGAGGTAAATGAATATTTCATCTCAAGTCACTTTGTGCATATCTGGTGGCCGGAGGCTAAGGACAGCCCTGCTGGAAACTTCAGATCGGAAGGGACAGGGTTGTACCCATCGCTCTATCCTAAGAATTTAGCCAGATCTTCTACAGGGACATGAGATGGCAAACTTAAAAATTTCATTGGTATCTGTAAAAATCATGATTTGAAACGTGATGGAAGTTATGCATAATGTTGAAACTACTTGGGAAAATGGAGACATGGAGGTGAAAACAATTTTTGAAATTCTGAGAGAGTGGCTTTTAAACCTTTTATTGCAACCCCAGGAGTCTTCTGAAGGAGTGGATATCACATTAAAGCAGATTCGCACACGCTTGTGAGTTTTAAAAAGTGCCGTGTTCTTGAATACAGGAAAGACATAAACCATAGCACTAAGCGCTCAGCGTGAAATGTGTGTAGGTTTCAGGTTACTGGTGGAGACGGGTGGCCGGTCCTGGGGACAGGGCCCTCGTGAGCATGCCTGTGACTCAGAGTCTGCAGGGCACGCCCGGCTGTCCCCTGGCAGAGGAGACAGTGCTGGGTCCCAGGACGTCTGCACACTTGCCAGTCACCCCCTGGCAGTTGGAGAGTCCCTGGAAAGGCTGACGTGTTGCCAGCTGCACCCACAGAGGGTCAGAGCGGTGCCACTTACGGGACAGCCCCGGAGACAGCCCTGGGAGGGGAGAGGGACAAGGAGGGCTGATGGCAGTCCTGTGCCCGGGCTGCGAGATGGACACGGGAGTTGTGTGTGGCGTTGGAGGGAGCGAGGAGGAGAGCGCCTCGGTGTGTCCTTCCTGTGGCAGTGTGGGTGTCACCTGTGTCCTTACACACAGTAGGTCTTGCTTTTCCTGCAGGTGGTGCTTTGGTTATATTATATGTGATCCCAACTTCAGCCTGCTGAGATCGCCCTGGCCTCACTGCACACACAGATACGAGGTTCGGGGACATAATGCAGATACACGCAGTAAAATTTCACTCGGACTTGCCCTCCGTAGAAAGTAAAATTAGCCTTCATTCAGCCCCAATCAGTTTTTGTGCCTTTATTTTTTTAATTGGGATTTAATTTACATAACTTAAAGTTCATCCTGTAAAATGTACAGTTCAATGGTTTTTAGTGTATTCACTATGTTGGACAGGTATCAGCACCATCGAATTCTGGAACATTCTTGTCACTCCAAAAAGAAACCCTATGTCTATTTGCAGTCAGTCTCAGTTTCCCCTCCACCCAGCCCTCCCGGCCCCTTTTCTGCTTGTCCCCACGGCTTTGCCTGTTCTGCACATTGCACGTAAGTGGAATCACACAACACATGGGCTTTTTGTATGTGATTTATTTCACTTAACATAATATTTTCAAGGTTTATCAGTTGAGTGTCAATACTCCATCCTTTTTCATGGCTGAATAATATTCCACTGAGTGTAATATATCACCATTTGCTTATCCATTCATCAACTGATGGACATTGTGGGTTGTTTCTTTGGCTATTATGAGCATTTGTCTACGAGTATTTGGTGAACATATGACTTCAGTTCTCTGAAGTCCGAGGAGTGGAATCGCTGGGTCGTGTGGTAGTTCCGTGTTTAACTTTTTGAGGAACTGCAAAACGGTTTTCCTGTCTATTTCCTTTGAATATCTTTAAAGCTCTAAATATCAAATTCCTGCAAATTGTTTAAAGGGAGTGAGGGGTTAACACATCTAGTTAGAGAAAACACGAGTGAGTTAGTGATAAGTGGAGGAGGAAAAATTCGGGTTATGCTAAACAAAAGAAAACGTGTTACTTACACTGACTTACAGTATCTCCACATTTACACGTTGAAACTGGATTAAATAGGGTGGGTGGGGAAGGTAAATTCCCACAGATATTTTTAATAGACATATTCAAATCGTGGTGAAATAAGGCTTAATTATTTGCGAGAATGAGCCGTAACCATCAGGTAGAGAAGACACCTTGCACACTGCTAATTAGCTAGGAGAGTCGAGAGCCTGGAGAAATCACCATTATTAGCATAAACTGGAAAATTAGGGAGAAGGTGAAAAGTGCAGGCACATAGATCCACTCCTCAGAATGACGATGCTTTGTTCTGCGTGCAGGAATTTCCTAAATTTGTAAGAACAGCTGCATTGTGTCCTGACACCCCCGTTCATCAGCTTGGCGTGGGGGTCGCAGGCTTGCGAATAATTTACATATCGATCGTGCTGTTCATTAGCGTGTTCAGATGGTCCTGCGGAACCGTTTCTAACACACAAACACAGGTGACAAAAGGAGGTTCTGTGGCGACCCGTGTTTGGCTGTGCGGTGGCAGCGTGGCATGTGTCACACCTGCCTCTGGGGCCCTGGGGCCCATCAGGCCAACTTTGGAGACCCACAGTTTGGGGTACAAGCGGCTGCGGCTCCCAGAAAACCAGAACGTGGGCCGCATCGTGGTTTGGTGGAAGAAGACAGGATGGAGCCCAGATTTTGTACTGGTACTTTCAGACTTTTCTGAGCTTTCTTGGGATGCTTACGAGTAACTTCTTCACGGGGTGATAGTGAGATCCACGTGAGACAAGGAAGGTGGAAACACTTTATAAACGTGAAGTTGCACTCATGTCAATGTGATGGGTTTTGTTACTGTTTAATTCTTTCTTTCTCAAGACATCAGCCTTTCCCCACTCGGAGTGGCTTATTCACATCTAGACCAGGCTGCCAAAGGTCTGTCCTTTTTGAAATAAAGTAGCTAGAGGGGACCTAGCATTCAGACTTCTGGAATTCAGCAGGCCTCTTCTTCCACATGTTCTGCCTGCAATCCTACAGGTCACAGGACTTAGAACCACCGAACATCACCTCCATTTACCAGCCGAAGACTTCGTGTCTCTGCAGCTAACTCTGGGTGGCTGTCGTCTCCCTGACTTATTTCTGAGATTGGGAAATGCCCTGATCACAGACTCATCCCACTGAGTTTACGAAGGTTGAATTCGTGGTAGAGATTCAAGGCAGATTCAGGGCACAGACGTACCCAGTGGCTCCTGTCTTTGCTGCAGAAAAGGAAACCAGCGCTTTAGTGGAATTTTGGTGGGAGGACCACACCTCATGTGACAGGTTCTGTCCCTAGGTTGAAGGATCAGTGCAACCTTCCAGGCCCTTGCCCTGGGAGAAATGAGGTTGGTAATAATTTCGATGACAATTAAAATGCTCATGCTCTCTGTCTTGGATCTGTTCTGCAAGCTTTGCTGATGTCCCTTCAGAGTCCAGCGCCCGCCGTCAGCAGGGTGGCCTTGATTCGTCTTAAAGCTGATTTTTAGAATTCTCAGTCAATATGTCCTTTCTGGCCCCATGCAGTTCTTTCTTTTGCTTTCTGAACTTACTTCATCCATAGCCACATCTAGCCGTGGAGCATCAAAACTGTGACGTGTTAGTGTATTAGAGTTCAGAGCTTTAGGACCCGTGAGGTCACAAGGTCACCAGACCTGGAAAGGCCCCACTTTTGTCATTTGTCAACGCCAAGAACCCAGTGCTCGTGGGTCACGGACTTCAAGGTGTCGTACACGGGGTTTCACGCCCCCCATGCCCTGCCTTGCACTTCCCTTTCCACTCAAACATCATGAAAATGTTGGTATTCAGGCCAACTGCAGTGGCCCACGCCTGTCATCTTCATGCTTTGGGAGGCCAAGGCAGGAGGATCGCTTGAGGCCAGGAGTTCAAGACCAGCCTGAGCAACATAGCGAGACCCCCATCTCCACAAAAAAATTTAAAAATTAGCCAGGTGTGGTGGCATGTGTCTGTAGTCTCGGCTACTTGGGAGGCTGAGGCAGGAGGATCGCTTGAGCCCAGCAGTGTGAGGTTGCAGAGCTATGATGGCCTCACTTCACTCTCACTCCAGCCTGGGCAACAGAGTGAGACCCTGTCTCCAAAAAAAAAAAAAAAAAAAAAATTCATGTGTAAAAGCAGCTGACACGGCTGGGCGCGGTGGCTCACACCTGTAATCCTAGCACTCTGGGAGGCCGAGGTGGGTGGATCGCTCAAGGTCAGGAGTTCGAGACCAGCCTGAGCAAGAGC
>JAQIFY010006577.1:0-10198 GCA_028533085.1 Varecia variegata
CGTGGCGTCAGCCTAGCTCACAGCAACCTCAAACTCCTGGGCTTAAGCGATCCTACTGCCTCAGCCTCCCAAGTAGCTGGGACTACAGGCATGTGCCACCATGCCCGGCTAATTTTTTCTATATATATTTTAGTTGGCCAGCTAATTTCTTTCTATTTTTTAGTAGAGATGGGGTCTCGCTCATTGCTCAGGCTGGTCTTGAACTCCTGACCTTGAGCGATCCACCCGCCTCGGCCTCCCAGAGTGCTAGGATTACAGGCGTGAGCCACCGCCCCCGGCCAGTTCTCATAGATTTTACCCTAGAACTCTAGCCATGAGATGGTAACACAACCCACCAGTCTGTAAAAGGCAGCTGGATCCAAATTTCTACTGAAAAAACTGAATTTGTTCACATGGCAAACTTTAGTTGCCCTGATAGGTGACCTAATTAGGCCCGTGGATCCAAGTTTTCAGTCAAGCAGTTTCCATGATAGTTTGATTTTTTTTTTTTTAAAAAAAAAAACCTTTACCCCTCTTTTTTTTTCTTTAGTTCAAAATGAGTTTTCAGTGTTTGTATTTTAGCTAGAACTGGCTGCAGGATCTCCAGGTAGCCTTTCAATTGTAAATACCATAAACAATGAGTTATCTTAATATCAATAGAAAAAGTTAGCATGTTTTAGAGTAGCCAGAAAAGAGAGAGAAATAGCTTGAGACACTTTAACTCCACAGTGGTAGGTCGACAATTTCAGCTCTGAATTTTCCTTGATGTGATTTGCCCTTTTGTAAAAACTTGTGCACAAGAATTAGCTATAACCAGCTGGAGCCCTAGAAAACCTGGCAGGCCTTCGAATCTTTTCATTTACAAAAACACTTGCAAGTAGAGGTGCCACAAAGCAACTGGGGTGCCAAATGGGGGTCATTCTCCTTGGCTTTCCTTGATTTTAAAGGATTTCCCATTTTTCTTTAAAAGAAGTAACGGAACTGTAATATAGGGTTTGGTGTCATGGATCAGAGTGTGCTGAGTGTTTCAACACTGAAACATTGTCTCAGTTTCTCTCTTGGGGGTCTAGTATCTCCAAGAGGGCTCAAAACACCAAGTGATCAGCTCTTATATGTGTTTCCTGGACTGGACTTCTTTTAATTAATGTGTTGGGGGGTTCCCTATAGGGCCACTCGCACCTCAGGGAAATCACCCCAGGCAACTTCCGCTCAGGACCCTGGTCGCCCGGGGCTGCCAAAGCTGGGAGGAGTAAGATGCCCCTTCTCTTCGGAGCTGAGGAACTCAGTCTCTCATTCATCTACAAATAGGACACTTCAGTTTCCTCTATCAAAAATGTACAGAAAAGCCTATTGAGATTAATTTTAGCATAAAAAGACAATGGAGAAGACCCTTTAGAATGCACCTCCAAAACTAAATTAGGATTCCAAACAACAATTCCTAGGAAAAGAACCTGCTCAGAGTAAACCAAGACCATCAACCAAAAACAGGAGGTCTGGAGCTTAGGAGGACTTACCAGTTCCGCCAAAGATGAAGGTCGGAATCAGAGGGCCCAAAAGGGCCATGCCAGTACCTGGTGCCAAATTCAGGCTGCGCGTTCAGCGGTTCTGAGTCTTCTCTGAGACCCACATCTGGGCACCAATCTTGTCAATGGAAAAAAAGGCCAAACTCTGTAAAATAATTTTAAAGAGATTTACTGTGAGCCAAATTTGAGGACCATGACCTGGAGCCATGCTCAAGAAGTCTGGAGCAAGTGGACTCAGTGTGGCTGGGTTACAGTTTGGTTTTATATATTTCAGGGAAACAGGGGTTACAGGTAAATTCAAAAATGAATATGTGGGAGGCATACATTGGTTTGGCCCAAAAAGGTGAGCCATCTCAAAGCAGGGGCTTACAGGTTATAGGTGGGTTTAAAGATTCTTTGACTTGTAATGGGTTAAAGACATGAAACTTTGTCTAAAGGCTTGGCATCTTTTAACATAGGAGCTGTTTATCAGAGATAAGCCACTGGACATAGATTTGTTGTGTAAATTGAGGACCTGTAGGTTTGTCTTGCATACCCTTAGGCCTGTTAATGGGTTACAAAGGATGTGGCCAAGAAGGCAGGTTGGCATGATGAGGCAGGTCTGACCTCTCTCCTCCTGGCAGACAATTTAGTTTTGGGATATTCTTTTGGACACAAGGGGGGTCCATTCAGTCAGTCACTGGGGGGATGAGCTTAAAATTTTATTTTAGTTCACACATAGATACATAGATAGATAGGTGATAGATAGGTAGATACATAGATAGGTAGCTAGCTAGCTAGCTAGGTAGATAGATAGATAGAAACATGGATATATACATAGATACATAGGTAGATAGATGGGTAGATAGATCAGTAGATAGATAGATATATAGATAGGTGATAGATAGATAGATAAATAGACAGATAGGTAGGTAGGTAGATACATAGATAGGAAGAAAGATACATGGATAGGTAGGTAGATACATAGATTGATAGCTAGCTAGAGAGATAGGTAGATAGATAGATACATAGATAGGTAGACAGGTAGGTAGGTAGATAGATAGATATGTGATAGATAGGTAGATAGATACATATATAGATAGGTAGATACATAGATAGGTAGCTAGCTAGTTAGGTAAATACATAGACAGATAGGTATATAAATAGATACATAGATAGATGGGTAGATAGATAGATACATATATACATACATACATAGATATATACATAGGTGATTGATAGGTAGATAGATACATAGATAGATGGATAGGTAGATAGGTAGATACATAGATATATAGATAGATAGATAGATACGGAGGTAGATAGATATGTAGATAGATAGATAGGCACATAGATTGGTAGATAGGTAGGTAGATAGATACATAGATAGATGGGTAGATAGATAGGTACATAGATATTTAGGTACGGATTAGATAGATAGATACATAGGTAGATAGATTGATAGATACATAGATACGTAGATAGGTAGATAGATACATAGATATGTAGATAGGTAGATAGATACATAGATAGATGGGTAGATAGATAGGTACATAGATATGTAGATACAGATTAGATAGATAGATACATAGGTAGATAGATAGATAGATACATACATACATAGGTATATAGATACATAGATATGTAGATACGGATTAGATAGATAGATACATAGGTAGATAGATAGATAGATAGATACATACATACATACATAGGTAGATAGATAGATACATAGATGTGTAGATACGGATTAGATAGATAGATACATAGGTAGATAGATAGATAGATACATACATAGGTAGATAGATACATAGATATGTAGATATGGATTAGATAGATAGATACATAGGTAGATAGATAGATAGATACATACATCATACATTCATACATAGGTAGATAGATAGATACATAGATTGGTAGATAGGTAGGTAGATAGATACATAGATAGATGGGTAGATAAATAGGTACATAGATATGTAGATACGGATTAGATAGATACATAGGTAGATAGATAGATAGATACATACATACATACATAGGTAGATAGATAGATACATAGATATGTAGATAGGTAGGTAGATAGATACATAGATATGTAGATAGGTAGGTAGATAGATACATAGATATGTAGATAGGTAGGTAGATAGATAGATAGGTAGATACATAGATACATACATAGATAGGTAGACAGAGAGATAGGTACAGACACGCAGACAGACAGATACACTAAAGGGAAGGCAGAGGCCATGGGACCTGCTAGTATGGCTCGGTCTAACCCCACCGGCCTGAGACCAGTGGGTGACTTTCGGTCTGAGGCCAAACCCTGACAGCCCTGGAGAACACTGATGCAAGGGTGAATGCAAAGGCCTAAGAACCTGGTGTGCTGACGTGCAGGCACATGAGGAGAAGGGTGTCCAGGTCCAGGAGGGAGAGGCAGTGAAAGTGCCTCCTGCTGCCCTTCCTGCTGCCTGAGCCCCCAGCTGATTGCACCCTGCCCACTCAACTGAGTGTGGCTGTTCCCCACTCATTCCACTGGCTGACCATCTCCTCTACAAACACCCTCACACACACCCAGAAATAATGCTTTACTACCCCTGCAGGTATTCCTTAATGCAACCAATTTAGCAGCTAAAATTCACCTTCACGGGGACTTTGCTTTGACATGAACACCGTAAGGGAGTGGGAGAAATGCAATGATCTGGTTCAGCAAAACGTCACTGAAGATATTTTACAGATAATCAACTCCTTTTCCCCTCTGGTTTCATAATCCTAAATCAAAGAAAGCCTCAGTCTTCCTCATCCTGTCACTGCCTCAGCCCAGCACAGGTGCGTCTGCCTCGGGGTTTGTGACCCCCTCAGGATGTGGGTTGTCACACTGTGTCTCGCACAGTAATACACGGCGGTGTCCTCGGGTCTCAGACTGCTCAGCTCCATGAAGGCTGTGTTTGTGGATGTGGTCCCAGTCATGCTGACTCGGCCTTGGAAGTTCTGCGCGTAGTTTGTGGAACCATCTTCAGGGTCAAAACGTCCCATCCACACCAGCCCTTGTCTAGGGGCCTGTCTCACCCAGTGCACATAGTAGCTGGTGAAGGTGTACCCGGAAGCCTTGCAGGACACCTTCACGGAGGCCCCAGGTGGCCTCACCTCAGCCCCGGACTGCACCAGCTGGACCTGGGAGTGGGCACCTGTGCAGAGGAGACAGGACTGGGTGAGACCCCTTGGCTGGCTCCAGGCCCCTCCTCACCCTGGGCCTGGGGAGCCCCTCACCTGTAGCTGCTGCCACCAGGAAGAGGATCCTCCAGGTCCAGTCCATGGTGAGGAGCTGAGCTGTCAGGGGCTTCTCTAGAGGAGGGACGTGGTGGTGGGGTGACGCTCTCAGGGCACAGGCATAGCCGTATTTACCTCAGCAGACCTCAGGCCATTTGCATATTCATGAGGCAGGACATTTCATAGCCCGAGACCTGCCGCAGTGTGAGACAGAGAAACGAGACGATGCATGGGCCACGCAACAGGGAGATGCTGAGGACAGGCGTCCCTGCACCCCCTTGACTCCATGTGCACAGGGTCCTCCCACTGAGGAACAAGCTGCCAAGTACACGCTCTTCACTGTGAACCCACATGGGAAATGCATGGAGAGCCCCGGGACCATCTGTGCCATTTTATACCCAAAGGTCTTGTCCTTTGGATCCGTGAGTTCCCTGAAATTTTCTACCCAGTTATGTATAAAAAGCTTCTGTTGCCTCCAGCTGCTTACTCCTAGCACATGTAGGAGGGCTAGAGACCCTTTGCAAATGTGGCTTTCATTAATATATTGTGTTACATAAACACTCACAGCAGACAAGGATATTTATACAAATACCAGCACATCATATAAAATTTTTATTTTAGGTTTTTTAAAAAAGGAACAGCCAGCCCCCAAGAGGAACCCCCTCTCAGCCTCCTGAGCACCTGCTGCTGGCGGCAGCCTGTGCTGGGTGCTCCTGAGCGCCCCCTGCAGCCCAGCCCCACCTGCAGGGGAGGTTCCCTCTGGGCTCGCAGAGCATCTTCCTCCCAGAGTCCCCAGCCCAGGGCGACCTGGCTGTGCCCTGGGTCACATGCTCCTTCACTGACAGCACGTGCTTTTGACTGGAAACGGTGAACTGGCCTTTCTGAACCCAGAGAATTCTGCAGGGAGGCCCCAAGCAAGGATTCTATGAAAGCGTCGGGGAGTCCCTTCCCTGGAGCTCCACCTGCCCTAGTCCGGTGACACCCACAGTGGAGCAGAAACCCTCGGGGGCTTTGCAGGAGCCTCGTATCTCCTTGAAGTTCTTCTGGTTAAATGTCACTTTAACGCACAGCTCATGGGGATGGCTCAGAGCCCGCCACACAACTACTAATCCCGCAGTGCACACGCCCACACGCACACACACAAACACACACGCACACAGACACTGTGGCCAGTGTTCACAGCAGTCGGAGGCATACTTCCCTTCTTCCCTGCATGTGGCACATGGGTCGAGCCCACACACTGGCCCTGGGCCTGGGTATGTGCCCTTGTCAGACAGACAACAGCAAACACCTCACAACGGGAGAAAGGGCCCTGCACATGCTGTGGGTTTGCCTGTTCTCCCACAAGAGGGACCCTGCAGATGCCCCTGAGTGGGGCCAGGGTTGCCCCTGGGGTGAGCAGGGGCTGCACGTGACCTGGGGAGGCCTAGGGTGATTGCACCACGGACCTGGATCCCCATCCCATAGCCGGGCCCTCTGCAATGCGACTTCCCAGTGCCTCCTGCCCAGAGGACGGGGCTGTGTCTGGCCCCAAACACAGGCTGTGCCCAGGAACTCACTTGTGCCAACCACAGAGGCCATGAAGGTGCAGGGACGCTGGGTGTCCTCAGTTCACTGCTGCCCAGGACACTGTGGAGACCACCAGGGGTGTGAGCTGGGGCTGGGGGCCCCCTGGGAACCCACAATTTAGGGAAGTGAGGCCCTGATAACTCAGAGCAGGAGCTGTCGGCCAGCTCAGGTGGTGCTGCTGAGCTGGGTCAGCCCCTGGGTGGGCAGCAGCCTGGTGAGTGTGGCTCCTGCCCTGTGAGGGAGGCCAGGCTTCCACATGGCCCCCTCCTCACCAGCAAGGAAGGTGGCTTGACCATCCTCGTGTGCCCAGCCTGCTGTCATCTCCCCTTCCTGCCCTCCTGCTCAGTGGCCCGCAGGCCCTGCACCTGACACAGGGGCAGAGGCACTTCCTAGTCACCCCTGCAATTTCCCAAGCCCAGGTTACTGCAGGAGAGACCTGGGTCTCCCTGGTTCTGCATCTTGGATGAGCCCAAGGGATTCACAAGGAAATGCTGAATATTTCCATGAGGGGAAGAGAAACTTTGCAAATACCAGAAAGGAGGAGAAAGAAATGAGTCTGAGGATGATGAGAGAGGGGTGCTGAGCATGTAGCTGCCAGAGGGTCCAAGTTCCTCCAGTGACCTCGGGTTTGTCCCCCTGTGTGTCTGGGCTTCCCTAAGTACTCCCGCTCAGATAGACTCTGTCATCACACACAGAGCTGTCACACACTGAGCTGTCACCCACTCCACCGTGCTGGGGGGTGATGAAGTGTTGGGAGGGGAAGGGTGGATATTGTAGTGACTAAACCTCATTGACTCAGACGTCCTCTGCCCCTGGGCTGTGACCTTCACCAGCGGTCCCCAGTGACAGAGGTCATTTGCACCTGTGCTCTCCTCCCGTCCCTGGGGATGGCGCCCAAACTATGCCCCTCACTCCCCACCTTATTGATTGTTTCCTCTCAGAGGAGACACAGGAGGACAGGAGGGGCCTGGAAGAGGCACAGTTCCCCTCCCCGGTTAACACTCTGCAAAGGACTTTCCTCTAGAGAGTGTGTCTGCCCCAGCCTGAGGGAGCAGGTCTCAGTGCACACCCCTCCCTTCTGCTCTCACGCAGCTCAACCAGCGCGCTGTGTTCCGGAGAAACTCACGTCTTTCATCACCTGGCTTAGGAATTTGTGCTCTGGATAAGTTTGTGTCTTATGTCAAAGTCCATAAAATAAAAATTGGTACAGTATTTGCATAATTTAATTTCCATCATTCTTCACGTTTACTCGTGGACTTTGGATGAACTTGGATCCACGGCCAGCCACAGTCTCTGACCCAAGGCTTCCCTGTCACACACACAGACCAGGCCTTGTCTCTGCCCTGATGAGGGAGACTGATTCTTGGATATGTGTGTCACCTCTCTGCTCTCTCAATATTAAGATCCGTAGAACCCTAGAAATGCACTCTTCAAATGTGGTTCTCTTTGACTTACACTGTTAGGCAAATGGTCTCCATAGACTATGGTGTTCATACAAACATCTGCAGTCCTTGTGGAATTCTCATTTTTGATTTCTCTTTTGAAAAAGGAGAACTCTGTGCCTGGGAGGAAACCCCTCCCTGACCACTCTGCACAATCTGTGGGGCAGGAGCCTAGACTGGGTGGTCCTGTGGACTCCCTGGTGGTCCTGACTTCTCTCTGGTGGCTGTGAGCACCCCCACGGTCCTATGTCCCACTGAAGGGAGGCCTGGGTCTGGGCTCACACTGACATACCCTCGCTGTGTCTCTCACACGGTAATACATGGCCGTGTCCTTGGTGGGCAGATAGCTCAGCTGCAGGGAGAACTGGGTCTTGGACAAGTTTCCAGAGACAGTGACTCACTCCTGAAGGGTGGATAAGTGGTCCTGCCACCTGTATGACTGACGTGCCCCATCCATCACAGCCCCTCCCCTGGGGCCTGCTGAATCCAGCTCCACCAACACCAGAGACCCACAGGGGAGGGGGCAGTCTGAGGGAATGACTCCTGCAGCTGCACCTGGGACAGGAGCCCTGGGGATGGAGGGAGCCTCAGGGAGCCATGTGCTTGGGTGCGGCATCCTCTCCTCTCTGTGTCTGCATCCCTGAGACACCCACAGTGGGGAACTTCCAAAAGACGGAAAGAACTACAGATGTCGCAAGTGTATGAGTGTTGCTATCTCTCCACATCCATGCCAACATTTGTTGTTTTGGATCTTTTTGATAAAAGCCATTCTCACTGGAGTTACGTGATATCTTATTATAGTTTTGACTTGCATTTCCCTGACGATTAGAGATGTTGAGCCTTTTTTCATATCTTTCTTGGCCATTAGTCTACCTTCTTTTTAAAAGTTTCTATTCATGTCCTTTTCCCACTTTTTTAATGGGGTTCATTGATTCTTTAATTAGCATTAAAAAAGATGTAATAAGAATGAGAAAAAATCAACTAAAATAGAGACTAGAAAAATAATATCAATGATGAACAAATTGAAAGTTTTTTTCAAGGATAAAATTTTAAAAAATTTTAGCTGACTACCTAAGAAAAAAAGGGCAAAGATTCAAATAAATACAATCAGAAATGAAAGAGGAGGCCGGGCGCGGTGGCTCACGCCTGTAATCCTAGCACTCTGGGAGGCCGAGGCGGGTGGATTGTTTGAGCTCAGGAGTTCGAGACCAGCCTGAGCAAGAGCGAGACCCCCGTCTCTACTAAAAATAGAAAGAAATTAACTGACCAACCAAAAATATATATAGAAAAAATTAGCCGGGCATGGTGGTGCATGCCTGTAGTCCCAGCTACCCGGGAGGCTGAGGCAGGAGGATCGCTTGAGCCCAGGAGTCTGAGGTTGCTGTGAGCAAGGCTGATGCCACGGCACTCACTCTAGCCCGGGCAACAAAGCAAGACTCTGTCTAAAAAAAAAAAAAAAAAAAAAAAAAAGAGGAGACATCTCAATTGACACCACAGAAATACAAAAGATTCTAAGAGACAATATTGAACAATAATAAATGGATAATTTTAATAACCTAGAAAAATGGATAAATTCCTAGACAGAGAGAGCTAACATAACTGAATCAGGAAGAAATGGAAAATGTAAACAGACCAATAGTGAGTAAGAAGATTGAATCAGTAATAAAAAGATTCACATCAAACAAATGCCCAGGACATGATGACTTCACTGCTGAATTACCCAAACACTCAAAGGAGAACTAATACAATCCTTCTTGAGACTTTCCAAAAAATTAAAAGGGAGGGAATAATTTCAAACTCACCCTACTAGGACAGCATTACTCTAATAGCAAGGGCAGACAAGGATACTACAAGAAACAAAAATTACAGTCCAATATTTTTAATGAGCATGAATGTTAAAAATCCTCAACAAAATACCAGCAAACTGAATTTAACAACACATTAAAAAGATAATTCATCATGATCAAATTGAACTTATCTCTGGAATAAAAGGATGGTTTAACACAAGCAAATGAATGCTTGTGATACCTCACATTGACAGAGTGAAGAACAAAAATTTTATCATTATCTCCCTGGATAAAGAACAAGCATTTGACAAAATTCAACAATCGCTCATGATAAAAACACTTAACAACTCAAGTAAAGAAGTAATGTATCTCAAAACAATAAAGGCCATTTATGATAAGCTCCTAGCTAACATTACACTCAGCGGTAGAAAATTTAACACTTTTCCTCAAACTTGTAACAAGAAAAGGATTCCCGGTCTTGCCACTTCGACTCAGCATTGTACTGAAAGCCGATCTGGAGATAGTATGCAAGAAAAAGCAACAAAACAAATCAAGAGAATAACTCCATTTACAATAGCAACATAAAATAAAATACTTAAATTCAATCAAAGAGGAAAAAGAATTTGACACTTAAAACTAGAAAATATATATA
>JAQIFY010006578.1:0-10197 GCA_028533085.1 Varecia variegata
AACAGAGCACTAAGCCTTCAGAGTTATAGTATATGTTCCACCAGGTAAAAGTTATTTACATCTCTAACAGGCAGACATTACAAGTTAACATGCACCTAAACATTACCTAGAAAAATGTACTAAGTTTAATTGTTTGCCTATCAATTAGAGGCCCTGGATTTGTGAAGCTGGAAGCAAGGAAGGCTAAGGGGATATTGTAGATTATTTAATATATGCCCCAAAGTGTGGTCATTTGAAATCTCACCCCATTATTTTCCCTTTTCAGTAATTCGTCCTCTCTTCCCATCCCATTCATCAGGAGAGCTAAGCTGGGAGTCTGGGCTTGGTGCCTGGGAAAGCCAAGAGCATGGGGAACCAGAAGCCTTTCCTCAGCCTTGAACTTCACACAGACTTCTAGAATTCTGTAGCAAGATAATAATTTCAAAGAGATAAATGGGTTCATCTAGGAACCTATGAAAACTGGAGTTTTGGCTGTCAGGGATCAAAGCTGTTAAAACATATCACAGACCAGCCTGCAGGGAGGAGGCCAGAGAGGAAGGAGGACAAAGGCAGAGATGAGACCCCCATGTACATCTTTCCACTTGGGAGCCCCTCCTCTTCTGAGAGGCGGCCACTGTCTGGCGGATGCTGGAGAGAGACGGATCTGGGGCCATCGGGTGCCGGCATGTGGGGGGTGGGGCCGGCCCCGGCTGAGGACAGGAGCCTGGTCAGCAGGTGAGAAGCTGCCGTCCAGGGCTCACACAGCCACACAGGTGTGGAGAGAGCGGCTGGGAGTTAATGGGGCTTCTGACAGGTCACAGGCTGCCAAGAGGGCAGATCGATTAGAAAGGTCTAAAAAAGAAAGTTCCTGAGCACAGGACCCTTGTAACAAGAGCAGTGGAAAATTTAAAATCACCATCAGTGGGCACCTGTACAATCCCTTTTCTAGAAAGAGCAGGTGGGACCAGGCACCCCCACTAGTGCCTTGACTGCTTTTCTATCGCATTGTCTTTCCTTTTCCCACCCAACTGCAACACTCTCTCTATGCAATCGGTATGAATCCTTTGATGATTATAGATGAAGCAAATATCTTTTAAAATTCTTTTTACGGTTTCTCTTGGTTAACATAAAATTTTAATTGTAATGCAGGCTAATTTATCATTCATTCTTATCTTTGAAGATTAGTGCCTTTTGGGTTCTAGTTAAAAATGCATTCTCTTCCCCAAGGACAGGAAGATATTATCCTATACACTGTGTTATCTTCTAAAAGTCTATTTTGCTTTTTTTACCTTTGAATCTGTTTATTTTATTAGGGTATGAGATAGAATCAAGTTTCATTTATTTTTATAGATAATCCCAACACCGTTTATTGAAAAGACTTTTCTTTGCTTTCTGCTCTGTGGTTTCACCTCTGACATAAATCGAGTGTCCTATACCAGTGCAGGCTAATGCTGGGTGTGTCTTTCTGCTCCTCTGGTCTTCTGTCTCCCTGTGAGCCAACAGCACCCTGCTTCACTACTGCGGATTTATAATAAAGTGTGCTGGCCACTGGAGTAAGCCTTTCCTTTTGGCCCTTCTCAAGAACACATGATTCTTGGTCTATTGGATTGCCATATACATTTAGAATCACCTTTTCAAGTCCCACAAAAGAATCCTGCTAAAATTTTGGTTGGAATTGCATTAAATTTTCAGGTATTTTGGGGAGAATTGTCATATTTAATCGAAATATTGAGT
Source organism: Varecia variegata (assembly GCA_028533085.1). Taxonomy (NCBI): domain Eukaryota; kingdom Metazoa; phylum Chordata; class Mammalia; order Primates; family Lemuridae; genus Varecia; species Varecia variegata. Next base: position 1,714 of record JAQIFY010006578.1, read on the forward strand.
CTTCCAATCTATAAACTTGCTATATCCCCTCACTAGAATTTCCTTACCATATCTTTGTTTTTATGTTTCAGTGTGTAGAGATTATATATATTTTTATTTTTTTAGGTATTTAATTTTTGTTCTATTAAAATTATAGATTTTCTTTAAGAAATTATTTTTAGCTCTTGGTTGCTGATATGCAGAAATAAACTAATTTCGTATTTCCACTTTATAACCAATATCTGATTAAATTTACTTGTTATAATATTTTATCTATAGGCTCTCTTGAATTTCTCATGTAGGTAATTCAATTGCTTCTGAAAAATGGTGTTTTAATGGCTGTTTTTCTAAATAGTATAATTTTAATTACTTTTTCTCTCCTGTTGACATAGGCTAGAAGCTCCAGTACAAAGCTGAGTAGAGCTTCCTTCAGGTCAGAAAAGGCGGCTTTCAGCCAACAACTAGTAAGGACAATATTCACTGTGTTCTCCTGGGTTGCTCAGGTGTTTTTGTTTTGTTTATTTGTTTTACTTTCTTTATTTCTCTCATGATGACTTAATTTTATCATTTTTTTTATATCTCTTGAAATGGTCATGATTTTTCTCCTAGATTATCTTAATATGTGACTTGTAAGCATTGATTTTCATCTATTAAGCCAACCTTGCATTTTGAATAAACTAACTTAGTAATAATACAGTATTATTTTTATATATCAGTGGATTCATTTCATATTATTTATTTAGAATTTTTAAATCTGTATTCAACGGGGCCATGGACCTACAATTTTTCTTTCTTGCTGTGTCTTTGTTTTGGCAATAAGGCTATGGTGGCCTCGTAGACAGGCCGAGGTGAGCTCTCAGTTTGCTTTCTCAAAGAGTCTCTGTCATTTCTCTGCCATCCTTTTCTTTGTGGAAAATTTTATCTATGTAATGTTTGTGTCTTTCACGCCTATTTGAATCATTAACTCTCCGTTTAGGAATATTTTCTTTTCCCTTAAGAACACCTTTATTATTTCCTTTGTTTCACGTTTGCTAGGGACAAATTCTCTCAGATGTAGTTTGCCTGAAAATGTCTTCATTTTCATTCTATTCTAGGAGGATAATTTTCATATGATATAAAATTCCATGTTTAGAGTTATTTCTTTCAGTACTTTAAAGAGGTCATGCTAATCACTTCTGGATTCCACTTTTTTTTTAAACTGAAAAGTCAATTGTCAGTCCAATTTTCAAGTCATTTAAACATAATCTCTCTTTTTTTTAATGTATTTTAAAGAGTTTCTTTTTGGCTTTGATTTTTCAAACTTTTGCTATGAAAGCCATCAGGGTGTATTGTTTTTATTTATTCTGCTTAAGGTTCTTACGGATTCTTGAATCTCTTTCTTAATGTTTTTTCTTAGTGCTGAAAATTTTTCATCAATTTATCTCCTTAAAGATTGAGTTTGTCACTTGTTGTCTCTTGTCTTCTGGGATTCCGACTTCATAGATTAATTTAAATTTCATTTTGTCCAATTTGTTGCTTATTCTCTTTTCTGCATTGACTAATTCTCTCTTCAGCATGTCTAATTAGCTGTTAATCATATACATTGAGTTTGTAATTTTGGTTATAATATTTTTAATTTTTAAAAATTCTTTTTGTTTCTTTTAGAAAATCTGCTATGTCGTCTTTAAAGTATTTTAGTTTCTCTACCAAAATTCTCAGTCTTGGGTTTTTGTGTGTTTGTTTGTTTGTTTGAGCATTCTGGAACATAGTAATCCTAATTATTTTAAAATATGTGTCTGATTAATATCTGGAAGCTCTGTAGTTTTATAATTGGTCTCTTTAGTTCTTGTACATGTGGTCTCCTCATTTGCCTTTTTTTAAAAAATGAAATATTGTTTGTGTACATTTTTTGAGACTCAGATGATATTCTTTTTCTACAAAGAGGATCTCTGTGTGGTGCATTCTTACCCTTGTGTGGTAACCAAAATAATCTGTGTGCCTGTCATGGTCCCACAAACCACTCTTGTGATTCGTACAGAGGCCTGTGGGATGTCTCACCCTCACAGCCACCTTTTTCAGGATTGGCCAAACTCCTAAAGGAAAAGTGGCTCTAAAAGTTGAGCCCACCCCCCTGCATATCTGTTTTCTTCATAATCTTGACCCAGTAATTCTTTACTTTCACATAAATTTCCAGTGTCAATGAGCAACCTTTTAAAAAATAAATTATTTGCAGCTTTTCTAGTTTTTTTTTTTTTTTTTTTTTTTTTTACAGTAAATGGGTCAGTTTAAATGACCAAATCTGCCTATACTGGAAACAAGAGTCAAAAAGTGTTCTTATTGGTGAATCTGTGATGTTCAAGACAAATGAATTATCTAAGGTGTTTTAGAGACATCCCCGACCCCCTTAATGAACACAGTTTAAGTAGCCAGGGAGCCCTCCAGTCCTGATCTGTAGGAATGACCCTTCAGCTTAATTCCTGAGTGTCTGTGTCCAGGTACCAGTTAAAAGGGATCTTGGTCACTTGGGTTCATCTGGACAGTCAGGTCATTGCTATTGCTAGATTACCTCTGCTTTTTGCTTCATGTAAACCTTTAATTCAGGGTGCTAGTGGAGCCCACCACATAGCTGCGGTCTCTGTCTCAGGCCTGGAGAATCTGCAGGAGAGAGTAGGGCAGAGCCACCCGGGGCAGGGCAGAAAAGGCAGACACACCAGCAGCCTGTCTGCAATCTCGCCCCAGGGCGGCTCCAGGCTCCACCCAGGGCAGGGAGCGAGAACTACTGCAGCCAGCAGTAAGTCAGCTCTGGCCTCTGTCCCTCTGCTTCCCCAGCTTCTAGTGTGGATCCTGGAACATTCAGAGGCAGCGTATGAGGGGGAGAGGACAGAATGAGAGGAGGAGGAGGAGGGTGGAAGAAACCACAGTCCCCCTTCCTCTGAGCCCTGGGGAGGGGAGAAGCTCCCTGAACTGGAAGGTTCGATTTAGACCGTACTAGTCTTTTAAAATAGCTGACTATGACTCTTAATTATCTAAAATAATTATACATAATTGAGATCTGGCAGAGGCTGGAGAAAGAAATCAAGCCTTTTATATTTGTTCCCTCACCGAGTTTAGCCCACTTCATACACTGGATCCACATCCATCCTTACAATAAACACTTGCTAGAAACTTGCAGATAAGCAACTGTCCTGGGGAGGAAGGTCCTGTGGATAAAAAGATGAAAACGATCTCTGACCTTGAGAGTCGCGGTCGAATGGCAGGGGTCATGCTGCAACAACTGAACGCAGCTCGGCACCACACGGGCTATGAGAAAGCGACAGGCAGGTTGAAATTGCTGCTGGGAAAGATGACAGTCACTGCCTAGGTGGCCGCAGTCACAGCCCTTGCCCTCGTGCGCGTGTGCTGGGGTGTCCCTAACGCCCCGTGGCGTGAGACACCCAGTTCAACTGATCCTGCGGCCGAGTGGGGCGTGCTTCTGAAGGAAGTGAGGTGGGAGCAGAGACGAGCGAGGAGGTCCCTGGACGTGGGGCAGGAGGGCGCGGAGGGACCACAGGAAGAGACAAGAGCTCATTTTGATGGAGTTGCTCACTGGGGGCGTGTTTTTTACGAGTAACAAACTAATTCCAAAGTCAACATGGATGGGAGAGTGCCCAGTGGGGATGTGTGCAGTTTTAATTGTTTAATTAAGTAGTCCACATGATATCCTGTAGTCGTTTAATGCTTTAGTTTATGGTCACTGTTTCTTAGGTCACAAGTTGGTCCAGCTCTCAGTATCACGCGTAGAACATTGCACCGTCCAGGGACTGGTGTCAGACCCTCCGTGTGGGTCTCTGTCTTAGGGGACCCCAGTGGAGCACCTCTAAGATGAACGTCCCAACCTGCAAGGTGGGCGTATGGAGGGCGAAGGGGCAGCGAGCGCTCTTGTGGTTGCAGGACCCAGGGAGGAGAAAACGCAGAGGCGGGTGAGAGTTGGGGGAAGAAGGGCATAAACAGCTTCTCAGGGCTTGCAGCACAGACGGCTCCATTCATAACCTGCTAAATGGGAGCTCAGGAATGCTTTCAACGACCAGGGACATCTTATCTGCAGCAAGGATGAGAAATTTCACTTATAACAAAGCCCGGCATAGAGAGGGCTCTTATCTCGGAGACCAGAACGAGGATATTAGTAACAGTGCCTGCTTCTCTCCCCAACCCCATTAGCATCAGGTAATAGGTTTCACCAGTGGTTTCTAGCATTTGCTCAGCTGCAGAGAGATACGGAAAAAAAGTTTCTTTCGTAACAAGGTAGATTTATACTGAGAAACATTACCCAAACACTGAGGTTGCTATTGATTCAGGTATTTCTGAATAGTGGCCTGGGAAGAGTTTCTGTAGAGTGTGTCGGGTTTTTCCCAGTGACTTCCCTTATGATGAGAGTGGGGTGCTGGCCAGAGACTGCCCCCAAACTGGATGTGTTTCTGTGAATGTGGATGTTTTGCGGTTTTATGCTTTTCTGCAACTGTTTTAAACTATGGGAATGCATGGGTGAGCTTACAGGGGGCCCTGAAGTCCATGATTTTGTATATAACACCTGTACCTTTCTATTTATTTTTTTTCCTGGTGAGAGAGGTCATGGCTTTAAGTAATGACACAAGTAAGTATACAAGGCAATTCCACCTACGTTCTTGGAGAAAACACCTGGCATAGCTGGGTGAGAGCTGTGCTTGCTGTGAGCTTGGAGCAAAGAGCAGGTGCAAAGCCCTGAGTCAGGCGTGGCCTGAGAGCAGCGCGGCTGGGACCGCAGGAGTGTGGAGGCGAGTTGTGGGCAGGAGTTCAGGGAGGGAACACCGCGAGTGAGGAGCTGGGGAGCGTCCCAAAGGCCGATGGCATTCCTCAGGATGTCGGTGTCTGTGCTTGAACGCGATGGAAAGCCCAGGGCAGCTTCTCAGCCCAGAAATGACATGACCGATTGCATTCCAAAAGATTTCCACGGGCCGCCCTGTTGAGAACGGAGTGAACCCAGGTGAGCGCAGACGCCCAGAGACTGATCAGGAGGCAGTAGCAATAATCGAAGTAAGGAATGATGGGGACAGAAATCACATCCGTGGAGGGGATAAGATGTCATTTTCTAGATGTGCTTTGGAGAGCCACCAGGATTATTGATGGATAGGCTGAGTGTCCTAGAAAGAAAAGAACCAAGGATGACGCTGACTCCCACGGACAAAAGCACTCAGTCTCCTTTTGTTTAGAAATCCCAGAGCCCCACCTTGGTGCTGGAGGCTGGTGAGCGCCGTGCCCTCCTCACTTGCAGAGGAACAGCTCAGGCCCGGGGCCGTGCAGGGACAGCTCCATCCCATTGGTCTGTCCTGATGACCTCTCCAGGTCATGAACAGACTCCATGGGAACTCAGCACTCCCACACCTTCTCACTAAAGGTAGGACCGGGAAGAGTCAGAGAGGGTGGAAAGTGTGGCCACTCCAGAGCATCAGAAATCGGAGTGGCACACAGGCGCTCAGCCGGGCCATGCTGGACATCCTTGGCTTGTCTTTCAGACCCACTCTGCCTCCTGCTGAGTCCAGGGCTGTGCCCCAGGACGCTGCCCCATGGAACTACATCAGGAGGGTCTGGCTTCAGGTTGAACTTGGGTATTGAGTGGCCCCAGCATGAGCAGAGCAAGGGAAGGTCAGGTGTGTGGCTCTTGCCTTCTCCCTGCCGGCCTCAGGGACGGGCGGCACCCAGGCCTTAGCTCCTGCCCGGTGGCCCTCCTGCACTGCTGACCTCTCTGCACACAGGTGGCTGCCCTGGCCTTCACCCCTTCACGCTGGGAGAGTCAATAGCTCTGGGCTGGTGCAAGCCTTGGCAACATGCACTGTTCTCGGGATTGCCCTACTCCTTGCCTACTTCGTTATAAGCAGTCCCTTTACTGAATTATACTAGAATTATCTAATTTGGGTGTGCATCTACTTCCTGCAGGGACTTTGACTGAGATAGAGGCACACTTTTTAAATCTTCAAAGGGACGTAAGAATTATAGCCTAGGGGTTATAAATGTGAGGATTGTTTTTAATACTCTACTGAAATAATTTACATGCAATGAAATTCATTAATTTTAAATGTACAATTTGATTAGTTTTGACACATGTAAATATTAATGGGACCCACAACATAATCAAGACGTAGAACATTTGTATCAAGATGCTCCAGAATGTTCCTAATGCTCCTTTTCGGTCCAATCTCTCACTCCACAGGCCTGTTCCTGGAGACCCTGGCTTTGGTTTCTGAGGTTTTCTCAGAGTTCTCACTTCAGCCAGCGTGGCCTCTGCGTGATGTTTCAGCCTAATGGAAGTGATTAAGCATAAAATCTTTCAAACAGAAAGACCTTGCATGCCTCAGAAGGGCTTGGGAGACTTTAGCTCATTCCAAAGCCAGGCTCTATGAATAATATGGACGTCAATGGACGTTGACAGTCGCTGAAAGGCAAGGAGGCAGAACGAGAATCGAAAGAAAAGATCGGCATTGCCGGGAAACAGGTCTCAACCTGAGAAGGAGATCCGAGGTGAGTCACAGACAGCTTGATCCTTGACAGTAAAGAATGTAAGAATGGGCTCTCGCATTCAACAGATGCCAAGTTCAAGTCATGACTCTCCCACTGATTAGCCTGTTATTAATACTTCAACTTTGTACACCTCTACCTTTTTCTCTGTAAAATAGGGAGACTTAACTTATGCATCGTGCGAACTACCGTGTATTAATGTGGGGAGTGAACCCAAACCAGTAGAAATGTACACTTGTACAGTACATACCTCATGTAAAGCACACAGGCCTGCAGTTAAGTTATTATAACAATTATTACTGTGTATGTTCTTGCAGAGTTTTACTAGTTTATAAGATTTGTGAGACCTTCATGGTTCTTGACATTTGTCTCAGTTTTTATCAGTCTAAGACTTTGCTTGATTTAATCTAAAATATCCCAGTATTCCTTTCTAGAAATTTCAACAAGGCTGACAAAATTTTGAAGTTTACTCTTGTTGAGATTTCTGGCATGAAACGCCAGCTGTACTAGTCACTCGCTGCGACTTGGGGTGAGGTATCATCTGTGTACTCTGTTCTGTTCCTTTTTCCTTAAAGTGAATGATTTCTATTGTCAGCTCCAAAATATTATGCCTCTTGGATTCTAAACAGGAATATATGATGTCTCAGTAAAATGCTTTGGAAGGCTCGAAACCTGATTTGGACTGAACACTCAGAGCAACTTGATGCACCTACTTTACTGGTATTCAGTAGGCTTTTCCCCTTGCATCTAAGCAGTAAGAGTAAGGAGGTAGTTTAGTAGGATAATAATGTATCACCATGTAATTAAAATTTCAGGATACTAGACGGCATTCTCTGTCTTCCCAAAGAGAGCAAATTTTCTGGAATTTCTCATCAGCAGGTCTCTCCGGTAATAATGCTCGTAAACAAAGTGCTTATTGATGCTAACAGGTGTCGGTGCTCAGACACAAAGAAGTATTAACCTAGCCAAGGAGCTCTTTTCTATAACTTTACACATGGAAAGTTAATAACAACACAAGAACAAAACAGGGCCATTTAAATGCTATATTGGGATGGAAAAATACAGGTTTCAGAAGCAATTAGGGACATCCTAATTCCACTCCTTAGAAAGTTCTTCTCCTAAGTCCCTCAACAGAAGAGACTCTGATATATTTTTTAAGCCATAGTAAGAAGCTTATTTTAATGTAGCCACCTTCTTTACTAGGTTTTTTTTTGTTGTTGTTGTTAGTTATCCCAATCATCATAACAGATCTTGAGTTAGGTACTATTATCCTCATTTTGCATGCAAGAAACTAAAGCTCCATCACTTGGTCAACTTCACAGTGTAGAAAGAGAGTGAGTTGAGGTTTGGTCTCAGCTCACTGTGACTCCCACACCCAGGCAGGCTTTCTCCTGGACCTTAAAAAAACCTTTGATAGTCTTACTTATTCAGCCAGTGGGCCAGAAACAGTGCTGGTATTAAAGCAATGTGTCTGTGCTCAGCAATTATTAAAAAGTAGAGTGAGCCAAGGAAGAACAGCAGAGACAGTTCTACCTGGGAAGAACTTGGAGCCTAGGAGGGACCTCGAGATGAGTGCTATGAAGGCTGGCAGAGGCCTTCCTGGTGGTTTAGTTGCATTTCTACAATCTGATGAAGATGATGTGTAGACCACAGCAATAGATGTCATTGTTCCTACAGCTCTTCTGTCCACATTGTGCAGAAAAAGAATTTCCTAGTATCCCAAGTGAGAGCATCTCTGATCTTTATTTTCCTTCCTCTTTTCATGTGAGTTTGCGTTACAAACCTTGAAAACGTAAACAGAGCGAGATAGCAGCCTCCTTTCTGGGTGGAATAAGGGAGATTTTAGGGTATCTAAGCCAAAAAGCCAGAACCCTTTTGAGTAGATTGCTATTTTAAGCCTGCACATGTATATTAAAGAGTTTTGCAGCAACGGTGATTTTACTTAATCAATAAGTGGTTAGTGAATGTTTAACGACTGGCTCTCATGGGAGGCAGTGG
>JAQIFY010006579.1:0-10197 GCA_028533085.1 Varecia variegata
AGCCGGGCATGGTGGCACATGCCTGTAGTCCCAGCTACTCGGGAGGCTGAGGCAGAAGGATTGCTTGGGCCCAGGAGTTTGAGGTTGCTGTGAGCTAGGCTGACGCCACGGCACTCTACTCAGGGCAACAGAGTGAAACTCTGTCTCAAAAAAAAAAAAAAAAGCATTACATCTCACTTTCCCCAAATTCCAGGCAAAGACAAACTACCTAGTTCACCTTTAAATTTCATGCCACCTGCCCTGCTAATTCAAAGTAAAAAAGAAAGCTGGGGTGTAAAGGAGAGGAACACATTTTTACAAGTCATATCATAGCTCAGTCTCGGGGGGTTGGGAGGGGCATGGGCAATATACTTAACCAGAACGGTTGTACCCCCATAATAAGCTATAATAAATGAAAAAAAAAAAGTCATATCATATTATAAGTAAATAAGGTATATACAAAATACAGCCTCCCTCTTAGAGATGCAGGAAAATAGCTAACATTGAATGGAGAACTCAAAGAAGACTTCTTTGAGAATTTCAGGTAGTTGTGAATGAAACAAAGCATGGAACTAACAGAGGACCTGGAGGCATAAGAATGCTGAAGCTGGGTGTGAGGACAAGCTGGCTGCCTCAGCTAGAAAACAGACAGTGGCAGAAGTGACTCGGACAAGGGAGTGACTGGCAAGCTGCCCAACAGAGCATGTGAAAGAAATGAGATCTGCTACAAGCTCCCACAGAGAACTGGGTTTCTAAGCAAGGTACTAAGAAAGACTCAGAACAGAGTAGACCTTGGAGCTAATTAGCTCCTCATTTTACAAATGGGGAGAACTAGGCCCAGTAGCATCAAGAGACTTGCCCAAGGTCTCACAAAGAGTGGAGGAGCTGGGACTAGGGCCAAATCCAGATCAAATCCATTACTGAAAAGGATATGACATTTATGTGAGGAATTGCAGGGGGAGGGGACTGGGAAGAGGGCTGGGGACACAAAATATCCCAGTCATTCAGGTTTGTCCTGATTAGGGCTAGCAGTTAAGATTGTGCTGGAAGAGGGCCATGACAGGTGACAGCCAAGGAAATAGGTACAGATGATCTAAAACATTTAGAAAGGAAAAACCCAATTGAGACTCAGAATAGACTAGGTATGTGAGAGATCATCATTAGCAATGATCCCCATCAAAGAGTGTCATCTTCCTACCAGCATTTACCTTTCTGGAGTATCCACTTAGAGACAAGCCAACAGTTTTCATTCAAGGTCCAGGCACTGCCCTTTACCCTGGCCTTTCCCAGATCCATTTCCAGAACCCAGAAAACCAAGAAAGACTCCTTGGAAATTGCAACACTTGTGACCCTGCTGATTTGGGGTAACTCAGACTCCCTACTCATGGTAGAATGAGAGGTGAGGAAACAGAAAGACAAGCTAGCTGTGCAGTATTTACTACAATGATTTATGTCAAGAATTATGTTCATATTTAAGCAATAAATATTTAACAATTTCAATTTAAACTTGATCATATACATAGAAACCAAACTCCTGTAGAAGTTTTGGTTATGGTTTTATGCTATTATGCTAGAATAGCTATAATTAATAGTCCTCAGAAGGGGACAATGTCCTTGTATAAGCTTTAAGGGATATATATCTGATTAAAAAATAAAATGAAAAACAATACCCCAGTATAAGGCTAACCACCACTTTCCTATTTTCACAGAGAAATCTTGGACTTTGTGTATGAAACCTGACTACCCAAGGTATAGTTTAGTAACGTTAGCATCTCCTGCAAATTAGAAATGCAGACTTGCAGGTCCCATCACAGACCTACGAAATCAGAATCAGCATTTTAACAAGACCCCCAGGTGATTTGTACCCACAGTCAAGTTTGAGAAGTACTGTTACAGAATACTTTAAGAGTGCACTGTGCAGCAGTACACAGATAAAGTATCAAACAGCCAAATAAAGAGACAAGGTACCTGTTCACTTTCAGCATACCACATTTTATTAGGTACTGCTCATATAGATTTCCAATGTTTTTTATAAATTTGGTACTTACTAATGACCACATGATCTAAATGCAGGATCTATTTTACTTCCTGAAATAACACAATTAGTTCTAGGGCTTTCATGCACATGAAATATAAAACAGCTTAGCTGTTCTGAAAAATACAGTAATTGTTAATTTTATTCAAGTTCCAACATGGAGTTCAGAGCACTTCTCCACAAGCCCCATTAACTTCTACAGATTGATACCTAGGAGTGTCATGAACCCCCCGCCCAGCATCCCCAAGAAGCAGGTGCTGAGCAAACATCCAGTTTCCAAATGATGATCAGAAGGATTCAGTCCTGAAAATGCAGCATTTTCCTGGTTTGTTCTATTAGTGTAGCTTCTCAGACCCAAACTCTCTCCCCCACTGAGGCGTCATGCAGCTGCACACTCAAGTACTTCCCAAAGGGGAGAAAGGTCAAAGGTATCATCATCCCCTAAACACTTGGAATTCCAGCTGTGGAGTAATTAATCTGGTTGGGAGTTCAGCTGAGAAGCCCTGAATAAGATCTGGAAAGGCAGAGGGAAACACAAAAGAAAGAACCTATTTAAGCTCTTAAAAGACAAGAGGTTCCAGATATTTGTAGATTTTATTTTTATTTTATTTATTTATTTATTTTTGTTACAGAATCTCACACTCTGTTGCCCGGGCTAGAGTGCCCTGGTGTCAGCCTAGCTCACAGCAACCTCAAACTCCTGCCCTCAAGCGATCCTCCAGCCCAGGCCTCCCAGAGTGCTAGGAGGAGGCATGAGCCACCTTGCCAGGCCTACTTGTAGATTTTAAAAGTGAGGTTGGGGACAAAGATTGGCAAATATGTAAGAGGATGACTGGAAGAGATAAATATCCATTCCCCCACCCATACCCTAGGGGCAAGAACAAAAAGAGTGCCCAAGAGATTCCTCCAAATGACCTCTTTTCTTGATAAAAGGTAGTAAGAGGCCCATTGGGCTAGAAGCGGTGCTAGGAAAATCTCTGGAGGATTTCTTCCCCCACTACAGGGAGATAAAGCAAAGAAGAAAACAATACCCACCTAAACAGAATCTTATAGGAAGCAAACCACCAGGACGATTAACAGTCCTGTGATTAACCAAAGAAATGCAGATAGATTCCTTTTCACTTTGACTCCAGCACTGGGGAGCCAGGCAGTCCTAGACTTGAGGCCACCTCCAGCACAACAGGAAGAAAGGGGGAAATCTCTACAGCCACTCACTAGGCAGAACATTGTCCAAAGACAGTCAGAAACCAGAAAAATGCTTGCGGACAGAGCAAGCCTAGAGAGAAGAGTTCCTGTTTGCAGAAAGATAAAAGATAAAATAGACTTATGAAAAACAATGTGCAAGCACCCCTTTAGGAGAGGGTACCTCCCCTGAGGGGAGGAGAATTTAGGAGATGTGACTGTAGGAAGTGTGCTCAGAAAAAAAGGCCACATAAGCTGAGAGAAAGTGCTGTGCTGAACAAAGATATATACACAACAGAGGAAGGAAGAGGAAATGGGTGCACTGACCAGACTGGGAGAGCACCTAAAGGGGAATGTGCTTCCAAAGAGGGAAGGAAACTGAGGAATGAAAATGTCTTGGATGACAGAAAAGCTAACAATGGTAGCAACGCATGCTCAACAACCACAGACCACCCACCACCTGGGAATGAGAGGACTCAGGAAAAAGGTGTATCCCCCAGATTTAAGAAGCACCTGGAAGGTGGCTGCACCCTGAGAGCTGTGTAACTAAAAGAGGTGCATTTCATACATTTGGGGGGCACAGGAAACAAATATACTCAGATATGAAAATGAGTCTCCTCCAGGAAATAAGGTAGTTTGATTTGGAGAACTCATGAAAAGAGTGCAACCCCAAGAATAGAAAGAAGGCAGTGAATTCCCTTATTTGTGAAACTGAAAATATGTGCCTGTAAACTTCAGGATTTGGACCTCATTTTCGGTGCACCCTCAGAACTGAAGGGCTGAAGAAAGGAAGTGACCCCTAAATTTAAAAAATTCTGGAAGGCATGTTGTCACATTTGGGGCCTGGAAATGGGGATTCTTCCTCAGAGTTGCAGGGATGTAAGAAAGTATCCCAAAACTTTGGTTAATTGGCCCCAAATTTGAGGGACCCATTTAACAGGGTGAACCCCCAAACTGTAAAGGGAATGCGTACTCAGAGTGGAGACTTGAAAAAGGGAGTACTCTCCCAGTTTGGGGAGCTGGGGACAAGGGGTACAGCCTCACTTTGGGGGGGGGCTTTACAAACTGAGACAAAATCCCAGGGCTGGAGCATAGGAAACGGGGTGTGCCGCCCAGATTTTCAAAACTATAGAGAAAGGAGACACTCCCATATTAGGGGTCTTGAGAAAGAAGTGTGCTCCCCAAAATAGGAAAAAAGAGCCAATAAGAGAAAACGCATTCACAAAGCACAACGCAACAGTACGAACTGATGATGGGGCTCCCGGGAGCCACACAGCTCAGGCCCGGGCCCTAGCGCTTATCCCCCACCCCCAACACCGCCAGCTCCGCGCCCCGGGCCCGCACCCCGCGGCCCAGCCCCCTCGAGCGGCGCTGATTGGCCGCGACCGCCGTCACTCCCGCGGGCAGCCCCGAAGATTGGGCGCCACTCGCACGCCCGCCACGCTCTCAGCAGCGGTCCCAGGGCCTCCCTCCAGGCTGGGCGAGCGGGGCCAGGCGCGGAGCTGGGCCGGGCAGGGGACCGGAGCAGCGGTGGCGTCCGTCACCGTTCCCGCCCACACGGCGCGCGCGCAGCGCGGGCCCGACCCGACCCTGCCCCGACCAGCCAGCTTCGCCTTGCGGAGCCTCGCCGCGAGCTCACCTCACGGCCCCGCTCCAGCTGCGCCGCTCCCGGACCAACCGACAGAAGGACTCTGCGTGCTGCGCACCACGTGACCCTCGGGACGCGCCCAGCGTATCCCCCGCCCCCCACACACACACGCACCATCGCCACCACCGAGTGACGCAGCGCCCCAGCTGCCCCGCCCCCGGCCCCGCCCGGTCACCGTGGCGACGGCCCGCTCAGGCCACGCCCACTGCCCTGACGCGCGGGAACCAGGCTGGCGCCCCCATCCATCTGGAACACGAAGTCCCTACTCACCCGTATTCACTGAGATTACGCGAAGCCCGAGACTGAACACTACCCATCACCTGTTAATTTGCCTGCTAAATGCGTCTCAAAACCTCCCACTTCTCTCCATCCCACTGTCACCACTTCTGTTTAGGCGACTGTCCCCTTTCCAAGGTGATAGTGGCCGCCACCCGGTTACTATTTCCTCTTTCAGTCAGTTCTTCACACACGGTGAGAGCTTTTCAAAACGCCATCCTCTGCCTTTCCTTCTCTTCTCCAGATTAAGATCTAAATCTTCACCTAAACTATATACCAGGCTTTTCAAAATCTGGACTTAACCTGCCTTCTTCTTATCCTCACACATCTAGCTCCCCCACATTCTCAGCGTCTTTCAAGTCCTCAAGCCAGGTTCCCTCTCACCTCAGGGCCTTTGTACTCATTTATCCCCAACTTTGTGTCATTAACTCCTAGGAAAGGATTCCAATTGCTGCTGAGAAAAAAAGCTATATTTTGTCTCCAGGGACCAAGGTTGGAGTTGCAGCCACCCCATAAGAGTCCAGTTTTCCCAATGATACTTGGCAAGTATATATATATATATATATACACACTGTATTAAAATTGTTACGATTGCGGGGCTCAGTGGCACGCGCCTGTAGTCCCAGCTACTTGGAAGGCGGGAGGTGGGAGAATCACTTGAGCTCAGGAGTTTGAGACCAGCCTAGCCAACATAGTCAGATCCTGTCTCTTTAAAAAAAAAGAAAGAAAATTATAGCAATACAAAGAAGATTAGCAAAAGGATCACTTGCAAATTCATGAAACATTCTACGTATATTTTTTAAATCTGAAAATCAAAACCAGTTGGTCAATTGCTGAAATAGAGGAAGAAAGGCCTTCCCAGGATCCTCTGTGTTTATGTTTATTATTAATAATATGAAATTGCTCAGATGTTAGTGGCTGTTGTAGTATATGGATAATTTTCTGCCCCACAACCACAATAATGCCAAGAATCTCAGACTCTGTAGCCCCATACATATGTAACATTTGTCTTCACTTATACAACCTGCGTGTATTTAGAGTTAGGATTGGGCTGGACACTGAAGAAACACAGAACAGAATGAGGTTTAGGCCCAGTTCTCAAGAAGCTCACAGACTGGTGAAGAAATCACAATTTTTAAGTTAAAATTATTTTTCTCTGTTGTCAGTACAAACACTGACACTGTTGCAAATATAAGCAAGAGAGAAATATATTACAAGGGTATTGAGGGCCCTGATGTACAACAGGAGGATAGGCTTAGAAAACAAACAGGCTCAAGGGCAGCTCCACCAAGAAGCCACTGTGCGACCAGCAGCACTGCACAGCACTGCTGAGATTCAATTTTAGTATCCCTGTATCTATGAGTCACTCAAGAGAGAGGCAAAGTCTTGGCCAGAAGCCACTGTTCATTGGCCAATCTCAGGTCACATGGACGAGTGCAGCCTGCCAGAAAAAGAAGAGAGGAATGATCTGCCCGTAGGGGTATTCCCCCAAATGAGAAGGGTGGGTGGTAGGAGGAGACTGACACTGACCAGGCAAAAATAACCCGGTACAGCTGGGCCTGGTGGCTCATGCCTGTAATTCTAGCACTCTGGGAGGCCAAGGCAGGAGGATCTCTTGAGGTCAGGAGTTGGAGACCAGCCCGAGCAAGAGTGAGACCCCCATCTCCACTAAAAATAGAAAAATTAGCCAGGCATGGTGGCATGTGCCTGTAGTCCCAGCGACTGGTGAGGCTGAGGCAAGAGGATCGCTTGAGCCCAGGAGTTTGAGGTTGCTTTGAGCTAGGCTGACGCCACGTCACTCTAGCCTGAGCAATAGAGCAAGACTGTCTCAAAAAAAAAAAAAAAAAGGCTGCAGTGAGTTATTATCATGCCACTGCACTCCAGCCGATCTCTAAAACAAAATAAAAATTAAATTAAATTAAAAAATAAAATCCACTGTCTCCTTAGCAGCATTCATTTTCTGCCTTAAGATCCTCGTCCCCAGCATCTTACTAATACTGTATTTCAGAACTGTGGTTCCATCCCATAAAATGACAGCTCTGCAAAAAAATGCCACACAGGGACGGGCTCAGTGCTCACACCTGTAATCCTAGCACTCTGGGAGGCTGAGGCAGGTGGATCGTTTGAGCTCAGGAGTTCAAGACCAGCCTGAGCAAGATGAGACCCCCATCTCTACTAAAAATAGAAAGAAATTATATGGACAACTAAAAAGATACAGAAAACATTAACCAGGCATGGTGGCGCATGCCTATAGTCCCAGCTACTTGGGAGGCTGAGGCAGGAGGATTGCTTGAGCCCAGGAGTTTGAGGTTGCTGTGAGCTAGGCTGACGCCACGGCACTCTAGCCTGGGCAACAGAGTGAGACTCTGTCTCAAAAAAAAAAAATTTTTTTAAATGCCACATACATACAAGGTATACAGTAGCACAAGAAGCATTCAATACCTGCATTGAAGAGTTCTTACCCTCCTTTTTTTGGAGACAGTCTCACTTTGTTGTCCTGGGTAGAGTGCAGTGGTGTCATCATAGCTCACTGTAACCTCAAACTCCTGGTCTCAAGCCATCCTCTCACCTCGGCCTCTAGGAGTGCTAGGATTACAGGTGTGAACCATGGGGCCTGGCCCATAATCACTTTTTTTAATTCAGTGGGATTATAACTACCCTCACTCACAGAATTGTCACATTTAAGTTAAATAATATATAAGAAAATGTATTGTAAACTACAATGTTCTATAAAAATGATTTCTCGATTGCTTTCTTACAGGATTCATAGTGGAGTATATTTGAAATAGTCCTAGTTAAAGAGAAGCAGAATTAAAGACCTAACATGAGATAGGATAGTCCATTAGAAAACTGATCTTTGTCAGCCTCTACTCAGCAAAGGTTTGTACTCCGTCCTTATGCCAACTTAAGACATTTACAGTGAGTCTGCCAAGGGAAAAAGAGAAAACAAAAAAAGCAGAAAAGCAAGCCCCTTAGCCCTCACAGACCCCATATATCACCAAGATTGAGCATGTCACTCCCCAAAAGCAGGAACTGCAGTGTGATCTCTGGGTGTGATCTCTGCAACAACAAGCTGAGTGTGAGAACTCAGGAAGCCGGAAGCCACAGTCACATTAGCGTCCTAGGGGTCCAAGAACCTCAACAAGATGCTAGGGGCCCAAGGGAAGAGGGTTGAGTCTTGGCCCCGCCCCAAGGTCTCTCCAGTCTGGGCTTGATGGAAACTCTCTGAGCTCAAAAGGCCTTAACTGCTTTACAAGTGAGGGGGAGGGGAATTAAGTAGGAATCCCAATATAATTCCAGCATTTTGCAAGATTATAAGGAGGGAGGAAGAAGTAGGAAGGAGAGGAGCACATTTTTTTTTTTTTTAATTATTCTTCTCCTAGCCACTAAAAAGACTGATAAAATCCACCTAGACCACTTCAAGGGCAAGGACTATGTCCTGTTCTCCTTTGTCCCTTAGGAGCCCCAGTACTTAACACTGTTCCCTATAATTTATGCATACCTAATAAATGTTTCTTGTGGGTTGAATCTTCTACCAGCCCAAAGATAAAGAGAAAGGGGGAGAATATTAGCCCCAGGGACTAAGGGAAAGGAAGATACAAAGAGGTAAATTAAATACACAGTTTCTGAATATTCAGGTACTCCACTCTCCTAACATTTTGTAATTTAATTTTTAGGTAGTTAATGCTGTCACATGGTTCAAATACCAGAAATTATATAAAAGGTATACAACAAAAGTCTCCCTCAAATTCTTGTCCCTCAGTGGTCCAGTTTCCATTGATAAACACTACTCTTACTTTCTTATGAATCCTTTCACAATTTTGTTATATGTATACAAGCAAACTTTAATATAGGTTTTTATTTTGACCCTTTAACAAAAAAGGAAGCATTTATTCATGTGTTCGCCACCGTTTTTCACTAAACAACATATTTTGGATACACTTTATACAATGGTATAAAATAACTTCCTTATTATATTTTATTTTGCTGCTGTATAGTATGTCTTGTGTGGACATATGATGATTTGCTTAATCAGTCCCCTTGTGATGGACACTGAGTTGTTTCCAGTCTTCTGCAATTTAAAAACAATGCTCCATCAGCTTAAACTGTTGATAAAAAGAAGAAAAAAAATTAAAAAGAAAAAAAGAAAAAGAAAAAATAAATAAATAAATAAAACAATGCTCCATTTACAAATAGTACAGCACAGCTGGGCATAGGCTCACACCTGTAATCCCAGCACTTTGGGAGGCCAAGGCTGGAGGATCATTTGAGGCCAGGAGTTCAAGACCAGCCTGGGCAACACCCATCTCTACAAAAAAAAAAAAAAAAAAGACAAATAGTATAGCACTTGTGTAAGACAGAACTGTAGTAGAAATTCTCAAAATTCAAAAATGGGAGATCTGGCCACAGGAATATATGAATTTATAATTTTTTTTTTTTTTTTTTTTTTTTAGAGACAGTGTTCTCACTCTTGCTCAGGCTGGTCCCTAACTCCTGAGCTCAAGCAATCCTCCTACCTAAGCCTCCCAGAGTGCTAGGATTATAGGCATGAGCCACCACACCAGGCCTGAATTTATAATTTTTACAGAGTTGCAAATTGTCCTCCAAAAAGTCCTCAAAGTCCACAGTTGCAAAATCCATTACTTCCAAAAATTAAAATTCTGCAACTTTTCCTTCAGAGTAGAGGAGGGAAGAAATAAAAGAAAAAAATTCCACCACTTATTTATAGTTTAAGAAACAGAAGCTGGGCTGCTTGAACGAGGTAGCTCATGCCTGTAATCCTCGCACTCTGGGAGGCCCCCATCTCTACTAAAAATAGAATAAATTATCTGAGCATGGTGGTGAGTGCCTGCAGTCACAGCTACTTGGGAGGCTGTGGCAGGAGGATCGTTTGAGCCCTGGAGTTTGAGGTTGCAGTAAGCTGTTTCAAGAGATTATTCCTGGCCGGGCGCGGTGGCTCACGCCTGTAATCCTAGCACTTGGGAGGCCGAGGCGGGCGGATTGTTTGAGCTCAGGAGTTCGAGACCAGCCTGAGCAAGAGCGAGACCCCGTCTCTACTAAAAAATAGAAAGAAATT
>JAQIFY010000658.1:0-14877 GCA_028533085.1 Varecia variegata
ATAACGTAACATAATCATAGAAATGACAATCCCATCATATTCATAGGTCCTGCCCACATTAGAGAAGAAAGAATTATAAACGGCTTGTCCACTTGGAGGCAAGAATCTTGGAGTCCAAGTTGAAGAACAGGAGCCAGTCTTGAAAGTTCAGTGGCTAAAAAATTATAGACAGAGTAGAGGTAGAGTAAAGGCATGGCCACAGAACTGAACACCATTTTGTGCACATGCAACGTCCTAAATTCATTATTGTTGACTAATGCTTCTTTATCCCTTTTATCTGAAAGATGCAGAGTTCCTGCTTTAAAGGTAACCACTTCTACTCATTGTGGCAAGCATTTTACTGAGCTTAGGATAAAACAATTCTTTGAGTTTCCCAGTTAACATACTGACATTCATATTGACAATTTGCTACAAATTTCTTCAAAATCAAAGGAAGAATGAAAGAATAAAGAGAAAGAGAAAGAAAAAGAGAAAGAGATAGAGTTAGAGACACACGAGAGACAAAGAAAGAAATCATGGTAAAAATTGAACTCAGGAACTGACCCTCAAACTACTATATTCCAGTTGAAATGGAATAATAAGAAAGTATGATAAAAAACATGGGGAATGTCTTAAATCATAAGACCAGATGGAAACTAGGTAAATTCCCATTTGTTTGTCACAAGCATTGAGTATTATCTAGGACCTATAGTTTATCCTAGACATGATCAAAGCTCATAAAATGACTTAAAAAGTCAGCGTTGTAGACAAAGTCAACATTTAGAGTTATGAATGAGGATTAGTATCAGCTTTGGAAAAGAGTTGAAGTTGATGTGGAATCACTTTAATTCATCAGAATTTAGATATGCTCATACCTAGGACAAGTGTGGTCAAACCAAGTGACAAACACTTCTGTGTTGGGACAGGTAATATTAATAACAAAACCCAACCTATAACAAATGTTTCCTATGGGCCAAACTGTAAGATTACTTACTTTAGAGGCCAGGTGTGGTGGGTCGTGCCTGTAATCCCAGAACTCTGAAAAGCCAAAGTGGGAGGATTACTGGAGGTCAGGAGTTTGAGACAAGCCTGAGCAAAAGCAAGACGCCATCTCTACAAAAAATAGAAAAAATTAGCCAGGCATATTGGTGCGTGCCTATAATCCCAGCTACTTGGGAGGCTGAGATAAGAGGATCACTTGAGTCCAGGAGTTTGAGGTTGCTGTGAGCTAGGCTGCCACCATGCCACTCTAGCCTGGGCTACAGAGCAAGACTCTGTCTCAAAAAAAAAAAAAAAAAAAAAAAAAAAAAAAGATTACTTACTTTAATCCTGTATTGGCACTAGAATTGAAGTATGATACAGACACCACAGATATCTGGACAAAGCCAAATTTATCCTTTAATTGAAAGGCTGATCTCATAGAAACAGAGTAGAAAGGTGGTTACAGGGGATGCAGAGGAAGAGGAGAAGTGGAGAAAGGGAAGATGTTAATTAAAGTGTAAAAAGTTCAGTTAAATTGAAAGAATAAGTTTTAGTGAACTATTACACTGCATGATGACCACAGTTAATAACGGCATATTGCGTGTTTCAAAATTGCTAAAAGAATAGATTTTGGTTTTTTTGAGACAGGATCTTGCTCTATTGCCCGGGCTAGAGTGCTGTGGTATCAGCCTAGCTCACAGCAACCTCAGACTCCTGGGCTCAAGCGATTCTCCTGCCTCCGTCTCCTGAGTAGCTGGGATTGCAGCCGGACACCACCATGCCCAGCTATTTTTTTTTCTATTTTCTGTAGAAGCAGGGTCTTGCTGTGGCTCAGGCTGATCTCAAATTCCTGACCTCAAGCAGTCCTCCTGCTTCAGCCTCCCAAAGTGTTAGGATTACAGGCATTAGCCACTACATTGGGCCTAAAAATAGATTTTTAATGTCCTCACCACACACGCACAAAAATAAGTTAGTAAGGTGATGGCTATGTTAATTAGCTTGATTGAATCTTCCTACCATGAATACATAGATCAAAACATCACATTGTGCCCCATAAATATACACAATTATTATTTGTTAATTGAAAATCAATAAAAAAAAATTGGTTCCTACTGCTTTGGTTTCATCACATTTGAAATAAAATCACAAAGTGACAAAATTTCTCTTATGATTTTGGCCCATAAGTGAGCTCTCGATCCATACCCATTAAGCTGTAGTTAAATGAAGAAAAAATGCACATAGACTTAGCCTGAAGTTTAAGACAGATCAGAGTAGTCTAACAACATTTTGGTCAACAGTGAAGGAATGTAAGACCACGGATATTTTTCTTTTTTTTTTATTTATACGTAAAGAAATATTTTACAGACCTACATTTCCTAAAATTTAAAGTTTGTTGTTCTATATATTGTCCACTAGATCTGGTAGGATTCCTTTCTCAAAATTAATTTGGGGACCAGGATAGTGGGCATAGTTCTTGGCCTAATTTTTCATTTCTCAGCATGTTTTTCAATTCAAGACTACTATACTGAACTGTTACTTCTAATTCTAAAACCTGGTTCTGTAACATATTAAACTAGTATAAAAATAAAAGCTAAAGCTTTCAACATAAACTACAATGAGGACTCTTGCTATAGTTGCCCCCACATAGAGTAGTTTATTTATGGTGAAATCCTTCCATAGAACAAGGTGCCATATGCAACTTCCTCAGTCTTCTATTCTTTCCTTCTTTCTTCACTTTTCCCCCTTGCAAGGTGCTATATCTGAGTAGTTTACAAAGAGTAAAGGTAGAAGGTGAGTTGGATGATTTGGCTTCACCTCTAAAAGAAACACCCAGTGCAGTACAGGATAGCTGTCCCTCTGTCTCAGTGCTGTTTCTAAACTGAGGTACAAGCAGTGGAGGAGGGACTTTCTTTCCTACACAGCTGCGGTCCTCAACCCCCATGCTGGGGACCAGTACCAGTCCATGGCCCTTTAGGAACCCTGGCTGCACAATAGGAGGTGAGCGAAGCTTTAACTGTATTTACAGCCACTCCCCATCAATTACATCACTGCATAAGCTCCACCTCCTGTCAGATCAGCGGCAGCATTAGGTTCTCACAGGGGCACAAACCCTACTGTAAACTGTGCATGCGAGGGATCTGGGTTGAGCACTCCTTATGAGAATCTAATGCCTAATTATCTGAAGTGGAGCTGAGGCAGTGATGCTGGCACTGGGGAGTAGCGGCAAATACAGATTATCATTAGCAGACAGGTTTGCACAGTAAATGTAATGCACTTGAACCATCCCGAAACCATCCCTTTCCTTGGTCCATGGAAAAATTATCTTCCATGATACTAGTCCCTGGTGCCAAAAAGGTTGGGGACCACAGTTATACAGGATTTAATTCATGAATCGAGTCATAAATTGGCCAAGAGGTAAAAACTAATTTCACATAATTTAACTCCATTAGCCTTATTAGTAGTCTGCTATGCCCATAGCCCCTCACACACAGGTAGTAGGTTGACTCTCGGTTTGAATTTCTTGGTAGAGCTGTGTTTTCATCATGTCGTAGTTATCAGTATTTTAGAGGACATTTTGTGATAACTACATATGGATGTCTTGGTCATTCTGCGAGTAAAGCTGGAATCCTTTTGTGGGGTTATAATATCTTTTACTAAATAAAGCACTAATTTATTCAAATGACAAAGAGACAAGAGGTAGTGCCTACTATAAATACCAAACCTGGGTTAATTATGTCCCTCAGGAGGGCTGGAACTTTTGATTCTGCCAGTGATAGAACTCAGAAGACAATTCAGATGCTCCCATGGGCCTACCACAGGTGGAGTAAAAGAAAGAAAGAAAATGAATTTTATCCCTTGCTTGTTTTAAAAATGCAAAGGGGATGCCAACATTCTACTTATGAGAGTTACCTAGTCTGTCAATTTTGTGACTTTGATGTATTCAAAATTCTAAGAAAATATTTCTTGGAATCTGGCACCTGAAATAACTGATTTCTTGAATTTATATTTTGATGCTGTGTTACAGAAATCATAATTACGATAATTTCAAGCAAATAGTTGTACTGACTGGGATGTTCATTACTCTTTAAATTTGCAAAGAAAATATTTCTGAGCAGGTGAATAGCGCTGCCCAATTCTATTTACAGTTTGAATCTAATCATGTATTATAGGTGGCTTATGAATACTGCACTGCATTTTTCAAGCTCTTCCATAGCCTATGGATAACTTTTGCTCTCACAAAGCTCTCCACCCAAGCTTCTAATTCCATGGCAAAGTATGTCAAAAAGCAAAAATTTGTGAAATACTTGAATTTCAAAATTATCATTTATAGTTACCAAAAATATTAAGGTATACTCCTATGTATAACTTTTACACTAGCTTCAGCTCATTTATTCTGCTTCTATCATTTATAGCTTCTGATTATATAAAGTTTCTTCAGACCAATATGTCACACTACAGAATTTTCTTAATTTATAGTTGTTCATAAGTGGCACTGTTTTGTTTTTATTTTTTATTTCAAATATTATTTCACTTACTGATATGTAGTGATTTGTTTTCATACTTGCACTTTGGAGTCAATGGACTATAATTTGGTTTTTATACTTATCACTGATATTTTTATTTCATTTATATATATTTGGTTTAATCAATAAAAGAATTTATGATTAAGTACTAATTTTATGAGGGCAATGAATTTTTTATGAATGCAGATCATAATCAAATTTCTGTAACAGGAGGGTTAGCAACAAAATCTTACTTATCTGGAATAAAATATTTATTTTTAAGAATCATATTGCTATATCACATTTTACTAGTACTCCCAGCTTTATTATTTGCATGAGTGTATTTGCATACCTTTCTTTTTAGATGACACTTGGTACCTACCCATAATTCAAATACATAAATTTAATTGATTTTTGCATGTACCTTTATATATTCTAATTTACTATGTATTTCCTTAACATGGTAACAGCACATTTATATTAATATATTATTAGAAAACACAACAGATTGAGCATTACTCAGCTTCGTGATAGATCAGCTCAATAAATAACAACATAGAAGCTCAGAAGTTTACTGTAGCAAATTTTCTTCAGATTCAACATGACTTCTGATTAAAAGTCCATGACCTACCTGATCAAATTTTTTCACTGAAACTGCCAGAGGAAGTTTCAGAAAGAAAAATGAAAACATACAACATCAAGGAGTCATAAGAGTATAGGGATTAAGTACGTGAAGTTGGAAGATGTTGAGTTAGAGTCCTACACAATTGGCATTTGTGTGATTTTAGGGTAAGTTAATTTGTTTTACTGATATTCAGGTTTGTCTTTTCAAAAATGCAAATAGGTATCTATCTACTGTATGGGGCATGAAGAATAAATCAAATATCATATAAAATATTGTTTGCAACAGTGTCTAACCTATACAATACACTCAATAAACAATGTTTTTTATCGATTTTTAAAATTAATCTTGCAACATTAAAAACTAGGAGATTAAAAGACAAAGTGCTGTTAGAATCTGGGAAATTTTTTCTTATTTACTTAACTATTAATATTATAATTAAAATTATATTGGAAACTGATATTGCTAAATTCTGTGTTACATGTGAAAAAGCAAATTTAACATGCTGAAGAGTGGTAAAGAGCTGCATCTTTTCTGTAGCTACATTGTACCCCACTGACCCTAGTCCTATGGTTTGTATAACCCAAATCTTATTGTGTCCCACTGACCCCAGTCCTATGGTTTGTATAACCCAAATATCAAATGCCTTTTTACAACTCCACGTAGATAGATAGATAGAGAGATATTATAGTATATTGATTTTGAAGTCACCACAGCCCAGTTTTTCCATCAAACATATCTCCTTTTATATACAAGACAACAGGTCTCTTTTCTGATGTGGGAAGTGCTTGAAGTGGAGAATTGTGTCTCTAGAAGTAGAATATCAACAATTAAATCATTAGGAAAGAGGATCCTGATGCAAAGAATCATGATGATGATTTAAGCTTGAGATTTTAGGTGTTCTTGTACCTATTGATTTAACATGTTAAATAAATCAGCCATGGAGTGAGTCAGGAGAACATTAAGCCTCAATTTGGCAGAGTGGGTATCAATAAATAACTTAAAATCAGCATCAATTTTACTAGTCTTAAATGTAAGCGTCCTTTGGTATGAGAAAGGGATTCTAAAATATCTATATTAGCAAATATAGATATACTAATATAGTAAGCAAAATAAGGCCTCCAAAAAGATATACACACCCTAGTCCACAGAACCTGTTACTATATTATATTACATAGAAAAAAGGAATTTACATATATAATTATGGTTATAGACATTAAGAAAGGGAGATTATCCTGAATTGTCTAGTGGACCCAATCTAACCACATGAGCCCTTAAAGGCACAGAACTTTTTCTATCTGGAGACAGAAAGATAAGAAGAAGGATGCATTAGAGAATTTTTGAAGCTTGAGAAAGACTTTGTTTACTAACATTGGTTTGGAGAGGGAAGGGACAAAGTGACAAGCAGTGCTGGTGGCCTGAAGGAGTTGAGAGAGGGTCCTGACTGATAGCCAGCGAGGAAAGGAGGTTTTCAACAATAAGGAACCTAATTCTGCCAACAACTTGAATGAACTTTGAAGTGGATGTTCCCGCAGAGCCTCAGATAAGAGCCTCCATTGGTCAATACCTTCATTTCAATATCAAGACCACTCTGATTTCTGTCCTACAGAAGGACTATGAGATTAAGCTGTGCTATTTTAATCACTAAATTGGTGGCAATTTGTTATGACAGCAATAGAAAACAAATATTAATTTTGCTACCAGAAGAGGTGTGTGTTATAACAAATATCTAAAATTGTAGAATTGGCATTAGAATTGAGCAGCAGGCAGGGACTGAAAGAATTTTGATAAACATGACAGAAAGTTCTAGATTCCCTTGAACAAACTGTTGGAACTAATATAGATGTTAACAACTCTACTAAAAAGAAATGCAGAGGAAGTGACTACAATCACAGAGAAAATTGCCTTAGAGAATTCCTATATCATCATGAATCCGCATATTTAGTCCAGAAGATTTCCAAGTAAAATGCCGAAGAGGAGGTCTGGTTTCTTCTTGCTACTTATAGTAAAATGAAAACACATTGAGGAAACAACCATAAAAGAATAATTATAAGGACCTATTTATTTGACTGATTTTCAGACTGTCCAGGTGGGAAAGATACTGATTTAAGAGAGTCGCTGTCAAAAAAGCATGCTCTTAAAAAGGCCAATTGATTGACTTTACATGCCTTCCCCCTAAAGCTGAGAAAGATCAAAAGTTCAGAGTATGCAGTAATAAGAGATTAAGAGTGTGATTCACAAACCCCCTCAAACTAAGAGGCTTCTAGAAAAACAAGAGTCCATTGTCTCTCATCTATATCGGCAGAAACTAAAAATGGAGATGGGATTATTTCAGAATGATGTGTGGATGAGCCTCTTCTATAATGGACAAAGTACATGTGACACACAAGGGAGACCCATAAGGTTTTTGACAATTGCATATCAGCATAAACACAGCCAGCTTGGATTGAAAGGCAAAGAAAGAGTACAACATGAAGAAGGCTAACAGACTCCTGCTCACAATTTTACTAGTAGAAAGTAGGCTGATAATATTTAGCTGCAAACTTGTGCTATTTTTCATGAAATCATAATTATGTTTATGTGGTTCAACATACATATTTATGTATCATGTGAAGCTTAAGTATTTATCTTAATTTAACATGTCTTTGTTGAGGAGTCCAGCTCCTGGCTAAGACCTGTGTGTAATCTTTCAGGCCTCACCATAGGCAATTTTACTCAGCATGCCTCATGGGAGAAAAGCTGTTCTGCTCACAAAAGACCTGGTGCACAGCCAATCCATTGTACTTTCTGAAGGTGATTGCAATCAAGTACTTACGCTCCCTACCTGACCATGCTCTTATGCATATCTGAACTCCTACCCGTTCAGAGGACTCTACACTGTGGGCCTTTGGCAGAGACTTTTCTGAAGTACCTCTGCCAAACCTACTTATCTCATGGAGGTAAAGAAACTTGCATGCAATTTTTATCCACTCTGACTTGATACTTTTGCATTCCTAGCCCTTCCCATTTTTCGTCTCTTGGCCTCCAGTCCATAAAACAGTATTTTATTTAGGGCTTCCTCAACAATGAGACTATTCCCCAGATCCATCCTAATCAATCTGACCCCGGATGGCTCTATTCTATGAAGAAAAATGGAGCAGTGTGGGAGTCAGTGTTTCTCCAGTTTAGCTTCTTGCATATAATACTGCATTAAATAATTAAGGACTTAGCTATTACTTTCATTTTAGTTTGTTATCTTAACCAGCTACTCTGACACTTGTCAACCTAGCTCTCTCCACTCAGCTCAATTCTTTACCACTTGGATCTTTTATAAAATAGACCCATAATGGCACAAAAAATATCTCAACATTTTCCAAAGAAGAGAAATTTTATGGACCATATTTTTTATTCCAAAAGTGATAAAAATAGGAACTAATAAAAATCAAATAAACTGTTAAACATATTACAAAATAATTATCATCCTCTTAATATGATGTTTCCAGGGAAATTTGACAATAGTTATCAAATGACTTTGCAATATACTTGTTGAGCCTGCAATTGCAGTTCTATGATTTTTTTCCTTAAGAATTAATCATGGTTACTTATAAACATACTTCTAGTATTTGTTCTAGTGTTGATAATAATATTATAAAATTAAGATGGAGTATGTTTTCAGTTATTTAAAGATATAAACAAATACATACACATAAAAATACATGTTATATAGAAACTGATACAATGTTATGGCAGTTTTACCTTAAAAATACACAACTAGATGAGATAGACCATAGATTAATGTGAAAAGACTATACTATTGAACTTTTTAAAATTTTCTACTTCTTCATTGTGAGGTTACTGTCTTCTATTTTATTTTCCAAATGATCTACAATTAAGGCATTTTAAAATTCCAAATAATTAGAAACTAAAAAGATTTCTGGTCCAGATACTTCAACTCAGGAAATATCAAAAGATGTGTAAATAATTAAAAATTCTAAATTCTTAAGTGTCATAGTCTAGGACGAGCAGATTAGTCGGGGTCCACATGCTCAAAGCCTGTGGTCTGCCTGCATTGTAGCAATATCCATTATATCATCAACCAGATGTCTGGCCTGAAATTCAGTCACTTCATCAGCAAACTACAGATTCTGATCTTTTCTAAATCTTTTTCTACGTTAACATTAGAATTTTCCAAAAGGAATAGGATTCTCATTCATATTTTGATCGAATTCCACACCTAACTTGTGGTTTCTAATCCATTACCATAACCTGCATGCTGACCAGGGTGGGGAATAACTCTTTGCTCAGACATCATGTTAAATTAAGCAAATTTGTCAACAAATTTTTGATACTCTTGATAATTGGGACACTTTAATGAAAATTAAAAGTCCTCAGTAATTTTTAAAAATATATGACACATAATGGAAATAGAGGAGCTAAAGATGCATGCATGTTTACACTGACAGAAGTCTTCTTTTTTTAATGAATGGATTGATAGTCTTCATTCATAGTAACATGAAAAAGTTATAACTTTATAAATTCAAACTGAATGAATTAACCGGAGGTTGGTAAGTTTTGGAGAATTTTACTTTTGCTTGCTTTATTATTTATCCTTAATTTTTAAAAAATTTTTTCCACAACATTCTTGAATTCATTTTTGACAAATAATAATTGTACATGTTCATGGGGTACATAGTGATCTTTTAATACATATAATGTAGCTTGCTTTATTTTAAATGTTCTGTATGTAAATTTCTATAGTTACCTATCATACAGGCACCATACCCATTTTTCTCCAGTTTAAACAAAAGATTAGGGCAATGAGAAAGATAGATATTGGTCTAGTCATATTACTAAGACCTTGATGGCAATTACAGCAACAGTAAAAAAAAAAAAAATAAATGGGACTTCATTAAATTAAAAAAAAACTTCTGCATGGCTAAGGAAGTAATCAACAGAACAAATAACCTACAGAATGGGAGAAAATATTCTCAATCTACATATTTGATAAAGAGCTAGTATACAGAATTTACAAAGAACTCCTACAAATCAGCAAGTAAAAACAAACAACTCTATTAAAAAGTGGGCAAAAGACATGAGCAGAAGGTTTTCTTTTTTATTAATTTTTACTTTATTTCAGCATATTATGGGGATACAAAGGTTTAGGTTATGTATTCAGAGTTTCAAGTGTGTCCATTTCCCAGATGGCACACACCACACCCATTAGGTGTGCCTATACCCATCCCCTCTTCCCCACTTCCATCTTTCCAACATCTGATGAATGTTATTACTATATGTGCACTTAAGTGCTGATCAGTTAAAATCAATTTGATGGTGAGTACATGTGGGGCTTGTTTTTCCATTCCTGGGATACTTCACTTAGTAGAATGGGTTCCAGCTCTATCCAAGATAATAAAAGAGGTACTACATCGCCATTGCTTTTTGTGGCTGAGTAGAACTCCATGGTATACATATACCACATTTTATTAATCCACTCATGTATTGATGGTCACTTGGGTTGTTTCCACATCTTTGCAATTGTGATTTGTGCTGCTATAAACATTCGAGTGCAGATGTTTTTTTTTATAGAATGTCTTTTGTTCTGGGTAGAGGATCAAACTTGTAGCTCTTTGAGGTATTTCCATGTTACTTTCCATAGAGGTTGCATTAATTTGCAGTCTCACCACCAGTGCATGAGTGTTTCTCTCTCTCCATATCCACACCAACATTTATTGTTTTGGAACTTTTTGATAAAGCCCATTTCACTGGAGATAAGTGAAATTTCGTTGTGGTTTTGATATGCATTTTCCTGATGATTAGAGATGTTGAGCATTTTTTCATATGTCTGTTGACCATTAGTCTATCTTGTTTTGAAAAGTTTTTGTTCATGTCTTTTGCCCACTTTTTGATCAGTGTTTGGTTTTTTTCTTGCT
Organism: Varecia variegata; assembly: GCA_028533085.1. Classification (NCBI taxonomy): domain Eukaryota; kingdom Metazoa; phylum Chordata; class Mammalia; order Primates; family Lemuridae; genus Varecia; species Varecia variegata. The sequence goes on from JAQIFY010000658.1 coordinate 10,995, forward strand.
GATTTTTCTGAGTTCTATATTAGAAAAATCATAAAGAAAAAATCAAACAGAAGTTTTGCAAAAGAAGATAGATAAATGGCCAAAAAAATATGAAAAAATGCTCTACTTCAGTAATCATCAGGGAAATGAAATTAAAACCACAATGTGATATCCCCTTGCCCCAGTTCGAATGACTTTTATTAAAAAGTCCAAAAACAATAGATGCTGGTGTGGATGCAGAGAGAAAGGAACATTTATACACTGTTGGAGGGACTTATACACTGTTGGAGGGACTGAAAATTAGTACAAACCCTATGGAAAATAGTATGGATATTTCCCAAAGAACTAAGAGTAGCCTACCGTTTGATCCAGCAATTCCACCACTGGGTATCTACATAAAGGAACATAAGACTTTTTATCAAAAAGACACCTGTGCTTGAATATTTATTGCCACACAATTCACAACTGCAAAGACGTGGAATCAACCCAAGTGCCAATCACTTCATGAGTGGATTAACAAAATGTGGTCTATGTATACCACAGAGTACTACTCAGCCATAAAAAGGATGAATTAATGCTTTTTGCAACAATTTGGAAGGAATTGGAGATCATTATCCTAAGTGAAGTATCTCAAGAATAGAAAAACAAACATGACATATACTCTCTAAAGATTGGAACTAACTGATGGGCATATAAGTGCATAGAGGGAAGGAAGTAAAAGTCATTGGAAATCAACAGAGGGAATTGGTAAGAGAGGAGAGCCAAAACCCACCTAATGGGTACAATGAATAGAATTTGGGTGATGGACACTTTTATAGTGTTGATGTAAGCCATGTAACAAAAACATTTGTACCGCCTTAGTATTCTGATATAAAATAAATAAATAAAAATAACTTTCCCTATGGAGACAACAACAGCAACAAAAAACCCCCAAATCTTCTTATCAGACATGGTACAATTCTACTGATCAAAGCGTGTCACCTGGCCACATCTGTTGTCTTTTGACTGGGGCTGTATCCTCCTCTGACGGGAAGACACTGTATGCCACATGGCAATGGGAGAAGATGTTTCATAATTTTACTGAGAAAGGAGATGAGAATAATTGAGGGTGACAATAAAAAGGAAAATGCTTCTGACTTATTAAGTACTACAATCCAACTTAAACATATAGGTAAGGCAACAAAGTTTAGTTCCTAAAGTGACAGAATTTCTTTTATCAAGTTCACCTGGAAGTTGTTTAAATATTTTTAAATGATCTAAGCATACAATTGTGAAGTCCAGACATCCATATGTAGTATTCTGTATGTATGTGAATATTTAATATATGAGCATCATGAACTATGCAAATAGAATATATAGAATACATAACACTGCCTAATGTCATTATGTGCATATGCATGCAGTTTGTATATTGATAAAGGTATTTGTACAAGCTACAAATGAAAATTAGTGGCATTATTTTTATTAACATGTCACTCGAAAAATAATATATTTATATTTTTTAAATTTAAAATCAGAGTAATGTTAAACCAAAACAGTGAGTTCTTCAAATGAACAAGTATTTTCTACTCATGGGCAAAGGAGCATATTTATTAATTATAATTATTAATTTCACAGTGACGTTAAAAATGAATGTGCAAGATATTATAAAAATCAAACATTGATGAGTGCAATGTGCACTGTCTGGGGAATGGGCACGCTTGAAGTTCTGACTTGGGGGGATGGGGTGGGGGAGGGGATGGGTGTATACCTACAAGAAGAGTGCGATGTGCACTGTCTTGGGAATGGACACTCTTGAGGCTCAGACTCGGGGGAATGGGAGGGACATGGGCAATATATCTAACCAGAAATTTTGTACCCCCATAATAAGCTGAAATAAAAAGAAAAATCAAACATTCCAAAATTTCACCCACATTTAAACAAAGCTATCATGAATACAAAAAGCCACAAGGTCTAAGACAAGGTTTTGAAAGAAAGGTAGGAAAAATATCTAGGTTTACAGTTTTCACCAGAAGAGCAAAAAGCTTCTTTGTGCCAAGGTTAGCTGATACAAGCAAAAAATAAAAAAATAAAAACATGCAATAGCCATAAATCTGCCTTGAACAAGACCTATTGTCTCTTTTAGTTGTTACAGTGTATTTTAGCACACATTTTCAAAACCAAATTTTACAAAGAACCTGAACATATGTGCTAAGTTTACATATTTTGTCTCTTGATTGTTCACATACATTAAAAGATTTTAATAGGTTAGACTCTGAAAACAATTTTTCAAAGCCCCTGGCTAATTCTCACTGTTATTTTGCAAAAACTAAAATTTTCTGTGTCATCTTCACCCCATATTTTCTTCCAAGACAAAGGGGTTTTACTAAGTGAATGAATCTAACACATATCATTTATCATATTTATAAAATTATTCCAACTTATCCTAGCCATTATGTTTTCTGCATATAAAATGTCATGGTCTAAACATTGAGATCCCTCAAATTAAGGGCACTGCCTGGGAAATACTTTCTTTTGATAGCTATAAGGAAAGAAATGTTTTTTAGATGTATATGCATTTATCTATGGAAGAAGGTTTTCCCTTAGAAATAGCTTATCGCTTGGGAAATATTCAAAACAATTTTGTAAATAAATTGTACACCCAGATGGAATATGAAGAAAAATGATAGTTATAATCTGGCTGTCTAAAATAATGAAGTGAGTTAAGAAAATAAGTTGCCTACAGAATGTCCAAAAAACAAAATTGAAGAAGGGCAGACACCACCCATAGGACTTTACCTCTGTCAAAGAGAGAGGGACCTCACCTGAAAAACTGACCTTAATATTCTGGTCAGCTTGGTAAGTATGTCCATACAGAGCAGACAGGAAGGCTAGCCAATTGGCTTGATGACTGAGGTCATTCCACTTCTTAGCTCTGAATTAAAGTGGTGTGAACAAATTTTTGATCATAAAATGACCACTTACTTAGATTTTCTACAGAGGCAACAATTCAATCCAAATCAGTTCAATGAATGCCTTTTCACTCCTGTGATAGGCAACGTGAAAGGTGCTCATTTTTAAAGATCAGTAGGTTCTATTACTTGTCTTAAAAAAAAAAATAAAGTTCACAATTTGGTGCTAGCTAAGGGCAATCTGGAATGTAGCTAATAATGTGATAAGTGCTTATGAATAGGTGGTGTGGGAACACATAGGCAGCAGCAATTAATTCTGCTTGAAGTGCAGAGGAATCTTCTACAAATAAAGTGATAAGCCAACTGGGACCTAGCTAATGAGCAGAATCTTGCCAGGAAGGTAAGAGAAAGCTTTCTAAACAAGAGAAAGAAAATACAGTATCTTCTGTAACCATCACAACTCTGTTAGGTATTTATTCTTCCCATTTTGCAGACCAATTTATTGAGGCTTAATGTCCTTGTTCAAGTTCCTTTTTTGAGTTAGGGTTAAAAGTAATATTCTACTCAGTGTTTTGGATCCCAATTATAATCTTCTTGACACTTCCTTTTGTTGTGTCAGTTAATAATTCCAAACATATAAATGACAACAGATACAAAGAGTAGAAGATAAATTCAGCATACTTTTATTTACATGGGGGTGAATTGGCTCTAAACAAGCAAAGTCACAATAGAAAACTTCGCCGTGAGTAACGCAGTTAAAAGTTTCTGAGCTCTAGGGATAAAAGTGTCTGGGATCAAAATGAGGAGGTAGCAAAGACAAGAACCCAAGACTGGAGGGCATGGAGGAAATTAAAAATACAAGCATCATTCCCAAATGTGCACCCAGATGTTGATCAGGGAAACCAATTTTCTGGTGAGTACATGTGGTGCTTATTTTTCCATTCTTGGGATACTTCGCTTAATAGAATGGGTTCCAACTCACCCCAGGAGAACCAAAGAGATGTCGTATCATC
>JAQIFY010006580.1:0-10194 GCA_028533085.1 Varecia variegata
TCCTGAAGAAAGCGGTGGCCTGTTCTACTTCTGAATGTTGTATCAGGTTTTGTTTATTTGTTTCCTATCCTTGAAGGACAAATGAGCCAGAGTGTCTACTGTAAGCATTAAACTACTCCACCCTTGGGTTTTTCTCATCTTTTTAATTAAAGCTCCATTTCCTTCCATGTAGCTCACCAGCTGTTGGATGTAATCCCATCCTCAGGGGAGGTCTCCACTGGGCATGCTCACATGGGCCCATCTCTCCCACCAAAGGAGGAACTGGGCATGTGGGCTTTTCCTTTGGTCCTGCCATTAAACCATGTTCTACTCCCAAATGCAGGACCCAACCAGAGCAAATCTGAGTCTGGGCCTCTCTCTGAAATTTGGGCCCCAGGGATAGGATCACAAGAAAAGCCTGAGGCTATCTGAGGTTGGGTCTCTAGTATGGTGAACTGTGACTTATTTTTCCAAAGCTCTTATGTTTTTTGTGGAAGTGGGGGGAGGGAGGAGGAGTGAGGGGCAGGAAGCACCTGGAAGAGGATGGCAAGTAGACAGTTCTCCCCTGCACAGGAGTAATGCCACGGCATCCCCAGACTCATTGGACTAGGATGAAGGCGTCTCTTCTCTTTCCTCCACCCCAGCTTGCAGAAGCACCAAAAGATAACATTGCTGATCACCTTGAGAGATCACCTAAAATGATCACTACCCATTTCTTACTTAACTCTCACCTATGGACTGCAATTTTACCTCCTCCATTTGTTTACAGTTCCCCTTTGAGGTTGGGTGCTAATCTAGGGAGCTCTGGGGGTGGGTTGAGGTGTGGAGAGAGGGGGGAATGAGAGAGACAGTTTTACAAAGGTCAAGCATTCCCCCTTGACATCTGAACCCTGGGCCGGGGGCTCAGGAAGGAATGGACACTGAGGGAGGGAGTGCCCATGTGTACCCCCCCCCCCCAATGCAGTGAACAGACTGACTTTGCATCCACACTGAGCTTGAATAGCTCCCTTCTATCCTCTGGTGGTGAACCAAACTAGGTAAATGGCAACACAGGCAATGAAGGAGGAAACGTCAATTAGGCCTTATTGGTTCCATGCTTAAGATCCTTCCATAGTGTATTAAGGGCTAAAGGGAGAGTGAGAGGAGAGCAAACAACCAATTTGTATAAAAAAGGAAAGTGGGGTGGTGCTGGAGAGATGAATCTGAAAAGAACCAGAAAGATGAATGGAGGGTAGAGACGGTTTGAGAGGTAGCAACACATCCACTGGGAGATGGAAGAGGAAAATAGCCATAGAAGAAAATCTATCATAAAATAAGTGTAGTTAGCAGAGAAAAAGGGCACAGATCTGGAGATGGGAAGGGACCTGAGGGTCTAACGTAAGAGAAAACAGGTTGGGAGGGAAATGAAGAAGTGAGGAGGACCAGGGAGGTGAGAAAGCTGATGGGACAAGAAGATGAATATGAAAAGGGAAAAAGTCAGAAAACAGTTATGAAGACCAATATTCTTCCAACACATAAGAGGAATGCTTAGGGATTAGAGAGATGGGATTGAACAGTTAGGAAGAGCAGTGCAAGCTAATGAGAAAATGAGAGGATACAAAATTCCACCAGAGAGTGCATGTGGAGAGGAGAGTGCAAGAGACGAGGTTGACTTGGCATGCACGTGATAGGGAAGTTTATAAAAAGGAAAAGAATGTGAGAGAAGAATATGAGTGAATGCTAGTTGAGTATGAGTGGGCTAACGGGATATATGGGGAAGAGGTGGAGGGAAGGTAAGAAGGAATTTGGGGAGCAGGTGAGAAGGCAGCAGGATGACGTGGTCAAGTGGAAACTCCCAGGGACCACGGGAAATGAAGGTGAGCAAGACAGGTGTAGGGAGCATGGAGGTTGAGGGGAGTGGCTGCAAGGACGGCAGTGAAAGGCTGCTGGTCACTCTCAATTCTGCATGTCGTGGGAGGCAGACGGTTCATCTCACTCAAGGGAGAGTTAGGTGGATCCACAGCCAAGGAGGGGCTGCTGTGGTTGTAATAGATAAGCACATTTCTAATCGGGAACACCTAAAAATAAAATCAGTTGATTGAGAATTAAAATGAATGATAGACTAAACAAAGAGAAAATGGTGAGAACTTCTTAGAAGCTTAGAAACCTAGAGGTAGGTTTCTAGAGGTTTCTAGAGGTAGAAGAAAGCTTCCAGGCTGTCAGGTGCAAGCTCCTGACATGCAGGAATCTCCTCCACCCCACCATTGACAGAGCATCATTCAGTCTCATTTTTCCGGTGGAGGGCCAGGTGCTGGGGCTGACTCCCTTATATAAGAGCCTGTAGAATTTTTGAACAGCTTTGTTATAAAGTTCTTCATTCTACTAGGAGGAAATCAGTATCTAGTTTAATTGATTTGAGTGTTGTTTTCCAAGTGCTAACAAAGAATAAATTGCAAAATCTGAGGACTGCATGTCTTTCTTCAAAGCCTTTTCTTCTACAGGTGATGGTGGGAGCTCCTCCTGCAGGCTCATGTGCAGCCCGGTCTCCAGGCTCCTCACCACCCTGGAGTTTGCTCATGTTCCTTTTAGGAGTGGTGTCAGAACTGAAGCTCACTTCGAATGTGGTCTGATTGACTGTTTGGTACAGCTGTTATCTCCATTAGAAAGGATATTCTATGAATGGTGTTTCTATTTAAAAAAAAAAAAAAAGCATTAGCTTTTTGGTACTGCCAGTTCATATCCTTGGTCCAAAACTTACAGTCAACTACAACCTCTAGGTCATTTTAATAGACAATGTTTTAAATCCAGTTCACTCTCATTTTGTACTTGGAGAATTGACACTTCTAATCTGAATACACAAAGATTTATATGGCCTGTTAAGTTTCATTTTGTTCATTTTAGCCCATTATTGAGCTTGTTAAGATGGTTTGAAGTCCTTACGTAACATTAGCCATTTTTGCAATTTTTTTTCTATCTGCAAATTTAATCAATGTTTTGTATATTTTATAATCAAATCATTGATAAATTATTAATAGTATACAGGATATGGGTAAATACAGGATGCTGGCATCCCTCCCTGAAAATACTCCATTAATGGGCACTTTCTTGAGTGAGAGTTAGACTAGCTACCAATCTTCTGTACCTGTTATCATCCCACACCCCTGTTTGCTATCTCCCACAGGGATGCTGAGGAAAACCTGCTGTATGACTCAATAAAATCAAAACATATTCCCTGCATAGCACTCTGATAATTTAGTATCCTTCTACAACTAACTACATAGCCATGGAGATTAGTTTGGAATGGCTTTTTCTTAAGGAACATTTGTTGTTTTTTATGGTTTTTTAAAAATCTAAATGTTCATCAACCATCTTTCAACAACCTCTTATAGAAGTCTGTAAGAATTTTACAATAAATTTATTCTCCTTTAGTTTCTACAAAACATCTCTTTGAAAGTTAGGATATTTGCCTCTATGAAGTCTTAGATACCCTCTCCTGTTTTGTACTAGAAAAAATATAGAATTATTTAAACCAGCTATAAAACTTCTGTTTGGGTTTTAAGTCTATCTTATGATTTTTTGTCCAACCCTTTTAATTTCTAGAATATTTTCCTTTCTTCGACAAGGACAGTCTGAAATGAGAATTGAGTGCTTCTGCTTTCTCTGTATTAGACGTTGACATGATGATGTCTGCCTGGAGGAGTACATTTATCTTTTCTGTTCTTCCTGTTGCAAGTTTGGTTTTATTATTGCCATTGTTACTGTTACTGTTAGTATTGGCCTTTAGCGTGTTTGCAGCGCAGAGCTTCTTCCAGGCTTTGAGATACTGTCCTTGGAATTCCATGGTGTGCCGCCTTTTAACTTGTGTAATCTTTTCAGCCCTTTCAAGATCTGAGCTTGCCTGTGTAGCTACATTGTTATCTTTTGGAAGACTTCCTAGGTTACGGGCTGTAATGATCTGCAATTATATCTGTATATCTTTGTTTTTGATAGTTCCACATCCCTCTGAGCCATCCTCATTTGGAAGAGTCTTGCACTTCTTACAGGTAGCTCTAGCTTTTGCTTTGGTTTTGTGAGGAGAGAGGAAGCAACGTTTCTGCATGCTGGAGACACACGGTCCAGACACTTCTCTACTTAGACCACGAGGCAAACTCATCCAAGCCTTGCTCCTACCTGCCCCGCCCTCACGTCCTCCTCCTCTACCAAGACCACCTTGGGACTCTGCAATTGACCTGAGCAGAATCTTCCCTTGCAAACTCTATCTACTCCTCCAATTTTAGCTTTCACTACAAAGATTTTTCCACTAGATGGCAACCTACCACCAGTTTCACCATGACCCTAAACTATTTCTGGTTGTTTACAATACGAAAGGCACATGAATTCTTTCTCAAGTCTCTCTCCAAAATGCCCCAGAGCCCCCATCCAGTCAACTAGTACCAAGTTCAAAGTTATTTGGGTGTGGCTTGGTTTTCCAGATAAAATATACGATGTCCAGTTAAATTTGAATTTCAGATAAACAACAAATAATTTTTTTTAGTGTATGTTCCCTGCACTATTTGGGTATCCTGTATTTTTATATGCTAACTTTGGCAAACCCTAGTTGTAGCACTTTGCTAAGGACATCTACACCCATGTTAGCTTCGCAATTCAGAGATGGGCCCAGAGTTGGCCTCTATGTCCTACCCAGCTTTCTTGCTGTTCAGGCTCCCAAGCAGTCCCAGGTTCATTGCTGGCATTTTAGTATCCACCCCCCGCCCCAGGCTTTAAAACTCTTCATATGGGCTCCACAACTGTCCAAGAAAACAATTCCCTTTCATGGTCTAAAATCTGCTTGGTTCCCATTATGTTTTCTGTTCCTGTCAGCTAAGTATTTTATATTAGTTACTTAGATACCATTATGAGATAGCCCATTAGAATTTATTTTTAAATGTCTATTAAAACATCATTTGCATAACTGGAACACAGAATGGAAACAGGCTGTGGAAGACAATTTGGCTTTTGTTGATTGCACTTTAAGTCTTAACCGGTCTTGATTAGTTAACAGTAAATCTGATTCTCTGGAAGTGATGCATCTCCTTCATTCACCCGGAAGTGGTGTTGAGTCCAAAGGGACAGTCCAGAGATTTAGCATCCTTATATTTGTAGTTTAGTTCATACTGTTCTTTCATAAATACCCTTTGAGTTTTATAACAAAGCCCTGAGAAACAAGGGCAGACATTCATTCCATCATTCAGTGGGGATTTAAGGGGACCGACAGTAATGGGTAAACACAAAGATAAACAAAAAGTCTCCCCAGCGTTCAGGGAACTGCCAGTCTCGCTGGGGAGTCTGACAGCACACGACCAGTTATAAGACAGGGGGCAATGCTGTGCAGGGCCAGCGCTGAGAACAAGGTGTGGCAGGAGCCCGAAAGGAGGAGCAGCCACATGTGCCAGGACGTGCTGAGAAAGCTTCGGGGTCTGAGGCATTAGAGCAGCTTGAAAAGCAGAAGTAGAACTTGGATAAGCAGAGAAGGGAGGGAAGGGCATTTCAGGCAGAAGTCATAGCAAGTGTAAGACACTGAGATCAGAAAGATGATGAGGGAGAAGTTCAGAGTGGCTGGGCTTGTGTGGTGGGGCTGTGGTGGAAGACGGGGCCATGCAGGAGAGTGGGGAGGCCTCACTTCCAGGGCTGGGGTGTTTGGCTGTATTCTTTGGGCCAACAGGGGCACTGGCAGTTCTAACACAGGGGCATAACTTGCCCAAATTCGTGCTTCAGCAAGATGAACGAAGAATGAGATTGGAAGACTTAGAGAGGAGATGCAGGGGCATGGTCCGAGGCTAGTGAGTTAGCCTGAGAGATGTGTAGGATCAGGCAGGGCAAAGAGAGAAGAGGGAACAGACTTGAGGAATATTTAAGAGTCAGGATCAATGTAACATGGCAGAGAGCTGCCATGGAAGCTGAAGTTGAAAGGAAATGAAGAGAAAGGGAAGAGAACAAAGATTTTGGTAACTAAGAAATGGTATAACTGAGAAAAAATAGTGCAGATGAAGGAAATCTGGGAAAAAGGGGAGGGTTTTTTTTTTTTTTTTTTGCATGTGTTGAGGTTGAAGTTCCTGTGGTTCTCAGGGTGGATATGTGTGGGAAGCAGAATAGGGAACTAGGGCCTGCAGGAGAGACAAGGACTAAAGGTTGCTATTGGGCCTATTCGGCATAGGAAGCACTAGTTGTAGTCAAGAAACCACATAAAGTTTCCCAGGCACAGCATGTAGCATGAAGAAAAGTGATCTTAGGACAGACTCACTGTTGCCTATGGAAACAACAACCCAGGGAAGGAGCACGAGGCAGAAGAAAATGTGGCACTGAGATTGGCCACGGATGGCCTGAGAATAGAGGTTGAAGGGTCTGGAGGAGGGGTTGGGTCAGGAAAGGATCAAAGGCCAAATGGGGCCGTGAGTCCTGAGGGGAGGTTGGACAAGTAAGTGTGCAAATAAAGATATAATTATCCAAATCTACATAGCAAGAAACTGAGGTTTAAATGATTACCTAAAAATGCCTTAACCAAGTCAAAATGGAAGTCTTTGGAGTTTATTTCATTCTCCACTTTCCCAAATGCAGGTAGAGGAGTCTTGCTTTGTGAATGCCGATGTATCATTTAAAAAACTGAAGGAGCCTTAACCGGTAAAAGGCTATTAATGGTAGCCAATTGTGTGTGCTTATATTTTTTACGAGACCATTAGGAGCTGAAATAGCTTACTTACTTAACCCAGAAATTGGTCCTCAGGCAAAATATTAATGATGATAACCATTTATTTAGCATATATTGTGTATCTAGCTCCCTGCCAGGTCATTTCATTTCACAATCACCCTGCAAGATATTATCCATTTGACAGGTGAAAATCTGAGACTAAGAGAGGTTTAAGTAAAAGGGATAAATTTTGGACAGGATTTAAATCCATATTAGGAGATGCCAACTTCTGTAAACAATGTCTATTGATAGTTTTAGCAGAACATAATACAGAAAGTTAGAAGGTTGGTTGGGGGGAGTGTCATAAAACAATGAGTGTAAACTAAATTAGATTTAGAATCAAATCCTTCTATAGGTTCTAGGTCTGTGTTTAAGTAATTTAAGTACTCAGTACTGTTTAGTTGGATTTGAAACGAAATAGGGACATTATTGTGATACAGAAGAGAATAGTCGTCAAAGGGAAGAGGAAGTGGAATGTTCCAAGGCTGGGAAGGGAACTGGAATGTGTGGAGAGAGCAGGTGGCCAGGGCTAGGCGTGCACATGTGGGGCAGGTGTGAGAGACGGAGGGAGGAAGGCAAAGAGGGAGGAAGGCAAACAGCCGGGAGGGTCCTGCCGGGATGAGCCTTATTACCTGGTAGGTAATGAGACAGGTAAAGAATATAAAGTGAAATTTGGGATCATGGGACACTTCCATAAAGACTGTGAGGGAAAAGACTGGGAGTAGACAGACCGGGGAGCGAGGGGGGGAGTCATTCCAGCACCCAGGAATGTGGCATCAGAACTAAAACAGTGCTGGGGAAGTAAGAGGGACACGATCACTCAGTGTGAGCGATGCTAGGAAGAAACCAGCACAAATTGACGGTGAGGGTTGGGAGGAGAGAAGGTCAAACTGATGCCGAGTTTCAGAGCCCAGGCATCTGGGAGTAAGATTTACAAAATATGGAAGTCCAGAGGAGGGGCTGGTTTCTGCTCAGCATTGCTGAAGCTTCTGCATCTTATCTGCATCTTTGTTCTGTGGCATCTTATGTGTTTCTTCCTCTCACTGCCCTGGCAGGCTGCCTATGTACATTCCTCCTGCCATAGTTTTATTACCTGAGAATGGAATTTCCACCTACAGAGATTCCATGGGCCTTTCTGGGACACCTTCACTCTATTGCTTTTTATGTCACCCCTTCCACCTAATGCCAATGCCCTCCCCAACTCCCACACCTGTGCCCCAATCCACACTCTCGTAGCCTGCCAGGGATGTGATCCTCTGCTGGCCAGACGCCCCTTTACTGAGCTACCAACCACAACAGGTTTAATGTTCCAAGCACTCCAATTCCACCTCTTTATTCACCTCATTGCCCCATACAGAACACACTGTTTGTTTTGGTTTGACTTTTTGGTTACTTCCTACGAGTTATCGGAATTGGTGATATCAGGTACATATTTGTACCCAGTATACAAAAAAATGTTTCCAGGACCATATTTAAATAGGACAACTGCCAAATACTTTTAAAAAATATTTTGTATGTTCACTTGCCCTTGATTTCTCAGCTGAAAAACTCCTCCTTTGTCTTTTTTCCCCTTTTATTTGTTAATGCCAGTATTATTTTATTTCAGGGAGGAAGCCTACCCTTTCTGCATAAATTCTCTCTCTCCCAAAGATCCTTTTGTACTCTCTTCCCCCAAATCTAAATAGCCATCTATACGCGCGCGCGCACACACACACACACACTCTTACTCACTCTACCAGACTCTTCAGTTCTCTAAGGCCCTGCTTGTGCACGGATGATGAATTGCTGTGAAAACCACACCTTGATTCTTGTTTCCAGCCTGGCCAAACTTAATTTTATCACCAAAACCTGCTTATTAACAATTCCACAAGTCTGACCACCCTCTCCTCCTGCTCTCTCAAAAATAGCCTGTCCACTCATTTTCTGTTTGCTCAGCCTCTTGGTGATGAGCACAAACTCAGCAGATCACTTGGTTAAATCCTAGTGGTGAACACCCAGCTGTTCAAATCTGTGCTTCCTAATCAACTGGATGTGTGACATTAGGCAAGTCACGTCCCCTCTGCAGGCTCCACTGTGACAAAGAAGGGTGTCAGACACAAACATCTTCACGGTTCTTTCAACCCCAGCAGTGGATGATTTTCTCACTCCCACCACTACCTCATCTCAGCGATGAAATACCCTAGAACTGACTGGTTGTCGTGTCCCAGCCAAGGGCCCATCCTTTCCTCCCCTTCTGCATTTCTGTTTTCTCCCTGAGCCTGCTTCTGTGATAGTCTAAGTTCTCTCTTGCTGGGCTTATATGATTCTACCACAGCATGCCGTGGTTTGTTGCTCTCAGCCACACTTTCCAGAACAGTCTGAGTTTCCTCCCTGGGGTTCAGGAGCCCCCTGGTCTGTGAGCAGATGCAGAGCTTCCCTCTTCCTCAGTGCACTACACCGACTTCTCCCACTCTACTGGTTTCCAACTGCATTGTTCAGAGAAAGCTGCCTCTCTGAAATGCTCAGGTAAACTGCCAGGAAGTTGTTTACCTGCCCCCTGGTGCTCCCGGAGAACTCTGTGGGCCAGACGCTGCCCCTCCCTACAGCGAGCTCTGCCCTCAGCCGTGACTCATGCACCCAGCAAGCAGCAGGCACCAGCCGCCCCCACCCTGACCTGCTCGGAAGAAGTTTACAGCACACACCGGCCCAGCTGCTTCACAAACTCCGGGTTCACAGGCCACCCAGAAGGAACTGCACCCTCATTCACTCACCTTCAATCCCCGCGTTTTCTTCGTGCCCTTAGCCTGGTGTTTTGCAACGCTCCCTCGGAATTGCAGACTGCGTGGATGCTCTTCCAAGGAAGAGGCTAGGGAAATTTCCACTCCACCATTATCATTCACAGTGGGCGTGTCGGAAAAATGGGTCAAATATTATGAAGCATAGAGAATGTTCTAAATCTAAGCAAGAAGTGCGTTTGAATCACGACTGAGTTTGGCATCTGTCTCTCTTCAGCTCGTTTACTCATAACCTTTGGCCTTTCCACACACGTGATTTCAGAGGTAGAAGATTACACTCAACCGCAGGTTTGGAGCTGCTGTAATCACGCAGCACCTGAGTCATGTTTACAGCAAATGCGGCGGGTCACTGGACTGTGTGAGTGACAGAGCCAAGTCACCACCACAAAAGATATTTACATAGAGGTCTGAAAAACCACGTAGGAACATGCACAAATCTCAACGATGTGTCTTAGAGGGGTGGGTGAGGAATAACTGTGGCTATAAAGGGCCACTGTACCAAACAAAGTACTGGATTTCTCATCGGACCCCATAGACAAGAAGAGTTTGTGATAAGGCAACATCACTACTTAAAAAGCACACAGACTATTGTGGGTAGACCAACATGGGGTCCAAAAGTTTTGTTTCAGGGGGATCAATACATGTGTAAAAGAAGGAGAACCACTGGATGTATTTAGATTTCTAAAGACTTTTAAACAACTTCTACCCCAAAGGCTAATTTAAAAAACAACAAAAAAA
>JAQIFY010006581.1:0-10194 GCA_028533085.1 Varecia variegata
CTACACTCCATGTTCACTGCAGCATTATTCACAATAGCTAAGATATGGAAGCAACTTAGGTGTCCATCATCAGATGAATGAAGAAAATGTGGTACATAGACACAATGAAATACTATTCAGCCTTTAAAAGGGGGAAAATCCTGTCACTTGTGACAACATGGATGAACATGAAGGGCATTATGCTAAGTGAAATAAGCCAGACACAGAAAGACAAATACTACATGATCTCACTTACATGTGGAATCTATAAAAGCTGAACTCATAGAAGTAAAGAGCAGGATGATGGTTACCAGAGGCTGGGATGGATAGGGAAAGGAAAGATGTTGATCAAAGAGTACAAAGTTTCAATTAGATGAAAGAAATAAGCATTACTTGTCTATTGCACAGAATGGGGACTATAATAAATAATAATGCATTGCATATTTCAAAGTTGCTAAAATAATAGATTTTAAATGGGTTGACCACAAATAAATGATAAATATGTGAGGTGATGGGTTTGGTAATTAGCCTGATTCAATCATTCCACATCGTAAACATATACCAAAACATCACAATGTACTCCATAATAATATATAATTATTACTATAATATAATAACTATTTGTGAATTAAATAATTTTTCTAAAAAAGGAGAAAAGGAAGAAGTCTTGCTTACATTAGAATGCTTAGGACTAGTAAATGTGAAGGAAGTGCAGGAGTTGGAAAAATCATTATTTTACAACTATCTTTCAGGCAAGAATAATCAATGGATGCTAAACATTGGGGGAAATTTTGATGATAGACAAAGTACTTGTATGCTTTTAAAGTGTCTTCCCAGAGACTCCTTACTAGTTTGAAGGGGGAAAAATAGTAATTATAAATAGGAAAATTGAACCACACCTTGACTGGGTAATCAAAATTAGTATCATCAATGAGGGGACAGAGGGACATTACGGGCCTCCAGATACGATACCCTAAAAAAGAAATATGATTTAAGTTATATTCTAGCCAAGAATGCATAACTCCAACATTTGAAAAAATCTTCAAAAACTGAAGAAAGATGCCAATCCAAAGATGTAAGGAGATGACAAATCCTAAGCAGGATGTGTCAAAAGAAATTTAAACCTAAATGCATGGTTAAACTGCAGAACACCAAAGACAAAGGAAAGACATAAGCAGCCAGTGAAGAAACAAATATATTCAAGGAAGCGGCAATTAAATGAAAGCTGATATTTCAACAACAACAGTATAGAATTTTGAAGACACTAGAATAACATCCTCAATATTCTAAGAGAAAATTGGCAACCTGAACATTCACAGAGAATGTTTCTTCTTTCCAGAAGAAAATAAAATCTCTAAAGGATATAATTTACCTAGAATAAAAGTGATCCAAGATGGAAGGTCTGAAATGCAAGAAAAAATGAAGAGTAAAAAATGGGAAAATATGTGCTTAAACCTAAACAAACTATAGCTATATAAAATAATAATATAATCTGCTGGGGTTAAAAATAGAATTAAGATATAGCATAACAAATAAGGTGATGGAGGCTGGGCATGGTGGCTCATGCCTATAATCCTAGCACTTTGGCAGGCTGAAATGAGAGGATAGCTTGAGGCCATGAGTTCAAGACCAATCTGAGCAACATAGAAGACCCTATCACTACCAAAAAATTTAAAAATTAGCTGGGTGTGGTGGTGATGTATGTCTATAGTCCCAGCTACTGGGGAGGATGAGGCAGGAGGATCGCTTGAGCCCAGGAGTTTGAGGTTGCAGTAAGCTATGATGACACCACTCTAGCCTGGGCAACAGAGTGAGACACTGTCTCAAAAAAGCAAAAAACAAATAAGGTAATGGGAATTAAAATTATCAAAATTTCCTGTATTAATCATTTTCTTTGCAGCTTATTATGGAGGTACAAAAGTTCTGGTTAGATATATTGCCCATGCCCCTCCCATCCCCCCGAGTCTGAGCTTCAAGTGTGTCCATTCCCCAGACAGTGCACATCGCACTCATCAAACTTTGAAAGATTCCTCTCAAATTTCTAGAGTAAACACCAAAGAATTTAAATGGTGCATATAATTTTCTAAAATAATACAGAAAAAAATTGAAGTAAAAAAAATAATTCAAATAAAGGCAAGAAATGAGAGGGAAAAATATAGAAATAGCATAAAAAGAATGCACAGAATAAGTTCAAATTTATTTATAATACAATAAATGTAAACAGACTAAAAGCTCTAGTTAAAAGACAAATATCAGATCAGACTAGCTTTAAAAAAATCAATCTATGTAGTACTTAAAAGAGATGCAGCTAAAACAGAGAGAGACAGAAGAGTCACAAGTAAAAGGATATATATCTATATTACGGAAATAGTCAACTTAAAAGTATGCTGCAGTGGCCGTAATAAAATCTGGCTAAATAGATTTTAAAGTCTGCCAGGTGTGGTGGCTCACACCTATAATCCCAGAGCTTTGGGCAGCTGAGGTAGGAGAATCACTCGAGGCCAGGAGTTTGGGACCAGCCTGGGCAACATAGCAAGATCCAATTTCTACAAATTAATTAATTAATTAATTAATTAACCAAGCATGGTGGTGTACACCTGTAGTCTTAGCTACTTGGGAGGCTGAGATGGGAAGATCAGGGAGGATTGCTTGAGCAATGATTTTGCCACTACACTCCAGCCTGGGCAACAGAGTTAGACCCTGTCTCTTAAAAAAAAAAAAAAAATATATATATATATATATATATATATAGATAGATAGAGTAAAAGAATCATAGCGGATCATAGCATAATACATTATTCACTTCATCAAGAATCGAGAAGATCTAACAACTTAAAAAATATGTCAATATTCATAGCCTTAAGAAATATACATATAGGGCAAAATCTGAGAGAACTACAATCCACAATCATACTAGGAGATTTTACCATACCTCCCTCAGTACTTCAAATAAGCAGAAAAAAAATTACTAATAACATATGATTTCAACAAAATTAACATCCTTGTTTTACCACACATATAAATAACACTAAATTCAATAATTGTAGGATATGTTTTTTCCCCAAACTCTCATAGACCATTCAGGAAAACTGACAATATATTTGGACATAAAGTCAGTTTCAAAGAATTAGCATCACACAGACCATGTTTCTGGTAACAGAAAGGAAAAAAGATATAGAAAATGGCCATATAACTGAAATGAAGAAATATACTTCTAAATGTATGTCAAAGAAGTAATCATAGATACAAAGATAAAATAGTTTTAACAATATAAAATATATGACAAATCAAAATTTTTGAAATGAAGGTAAACTGGTACTTAGAGGAAAATTTATGGCCTTAAAATGTATATATTTAAAACTGATAAAACGCTAAAAAATAATGAACTAAGCGTCCATGAAAAATTAAACCCAAAGAAGCTATAAAAAAGAAATAACAAAGTCATGACAAAAACTAAAAATATACAACAAAGTGTATAAGCAAAGAGGAAAATAAACAAGGCTGAAAGTTCTTTGAAGAGGCTAATATAATAAAATTGAAAAAATCTTAGCAAGAAAGATCAAGAAAAAATATAACATACACCACAAAAACATAAATAGCAATAAATAGCAGTAACCAAAAAAACAGCAGTTGCTATAAATATAATAGGTGGTACCTAAACTATTTAATAAATTTGAAAGCTTAAATGAAATGGAAACATTCCTAGAAATATAAAACAATAAAATTGATGCAAGAAGGAATAAAATATCTGAATGAAATTCTAACAAGAAATGGAGATATAAATTAAAAATAAATCTTCCCTCAAAGAAATTCCATCTCAGTCAGCCTGCTATTGATTTTATAAATAAAGTTGTATTAGAACACAGCCACACTCATTCATTTATGTATTGTCTATGGCTCTTGTCATACTACAATGAGAGTACTGAGTAGCTATAGCAGAAAACCACATGGTCCTTGGAGCCTAAAATATATACAATCTAGTCCTGTACATAAAAACTTTGATAGAATGATAAATTCTATCAAATACCAAAGGCAGAAATAATCACACTCTGCAGTTCACATTGTTTGGTTAATACAACCTTGATACCAACCCTAACAAAGATGATTTGAAAAAAAAATGACAAGACAATTGCACTCATGAACTTAGATGAAAAAAAAAATCCTAAATAAAATGATAGCAAACTGAACCTAGCATTATGTGAAAAATATATCATAAACAATCTGTGTTTAAACCAGGAATTTAACATTAGAAAACCAATTTTTGTAGTTTACTGCAGTAACAGATAAGAGGAAAATCATATCATCATTACATTAAGTCATTCATGATAAAAATTAAATCTTAGCAAACTAGAAATAGAAGGGAACTTCCTAAATACGGCTACCTAAAAACAAAAAAGCCCCCAAAACTGTACACCATATTTAATGGGAAATATTCAAAGTGTTTCTTTTAAGATCAAAGTAAGAGATCTGCTGTCATCATTCTATTTGTCATTTCATTGAATGTCACAGGTAACTGCGTAAGCCAAGATGAAGAAATATAAGTATAAAGATTAGAAGAGAAGAAACAAAATTCTCATTATATACATATGACATGACTGCATACACAGAAATCCAGATGAAGCTCCAAAAAACTTACTAAGAACTAATAAGAGTTTCGCAAGGTTGCTAATTCAAAATCAATATATAAAAATAAAATGGATTTCTATACAGTAACAATAAATTTTAGAACATAACTTTTATTGTGGTAAAATATACATTAACATAAAATTTATCATTTTAACCATTAAGTGTACAAGTTAATAGTATTAAGTATATCATAATGTTATTCAACCATCACCACTGTCCATCTCCAGAAATTTTTTCACCTTCCCAAACTGAAACTTCATACCCATTAAACAAGAACATCCCCTCCCCTCTTACCACCAGCCTCTGACAATCACCAGTCTACTGTCTGTCTCTATAACTTTAACTACTCTAGGCATTGCATATAAGTGGAATCATATGGTATTTGTATTTTAGCGACTGACTTGTTTCACTTAGCATAATGTTTTCTAGGTTCAAACATGTTGTACCATGGGTCAACAACATTTCCTTCCTATCTAAAGCTAAATAATATTCCCTTGTATGAATATACTACATTTTCTTTATCCATTCATCCATCAATTAATATTTAGGTTGCTTCCATCTTTGGCTAATGTGAATAGTGTTGCTAGGAACACTGATGAACAAATACCTGTTTGAGTCTCTGCGATCAATTGTTTTGGGTATATGCCCAGAAATGGATTGCTGTAAACATAATTTTTTAAAATACCATTTATGATAGCACCCAGAAAAATCAAGTACCTGGGAACAAATCTAATAGAAATGTACAAACATGCAATAAAGAAACATATGGAGAAAATCATAAAAATTTAAGGAACAAAAAGATTTACATAAATGAATGGAAATACTGTATTTAAGGATTAGAATATCCAACATCATAAAGATGTTAGTTCCTTCTAAATTTTTCAATAGGCAATGCAATTCCAATGAAAATACCACTTTTTGAGACTTCAGGACTTGATTCCAAAATTTACATGAAAGAGCAATAAGACAAGAGTTACCAGTACGTATCTGAAAAATAATAAGAGGTATGTGTGTGGGGAGGGCTTGAATGACGAAAAAAACAAATATTATTTAAAAGTTGTAGTAATTTAAACAGTATAGTGTTGGTATATGAAGTAACAAACTAATGGAAGACAAGGCTCAGAAATACACCTATGCAAATCTGGAGGCACAATTTATGACAGAGATGGGCTGAATAGAGTTTAAAATACATTATGGTGCTATAATTGCTTATCCATATGGAGAAAAATAAAATTGAACCCTTATCATACCTCACACCATACATAAAAATTAATTCTAGATGTATTAATGAATTAAATGTGAAAGATAAAACTATAACACTTTTAGAAAACACCACAGAAGAATACTTTTATGACCTCAGAGTAGAGACAAATTCTTACTTAAATGACTCAAAAAATACACACTATATAGGAAATTTGATAAATTCAACTATTTTGAAATTAAGAACTTCTATTTATCAAAAGACACCACAAATGGAATGAATAGATAAGTCACAATCTAGGAAATGTTTTGCAACATGTATTATTCACAAAGGATTAGTGATCAAAATACATGAAGTACTCTTATAATAATTGAGTAAGAAAAAGTTCAACATTAAAATATTAACAGAAACATGGCTAAAAAAATCCAAAGAAGCATGCTCAGAAGAGGAAACCAGAAAGACAGAACAATTCAAATTAAAACCACAACGAGGCTGCTAAAATCACACGTATACATATACACGTGCATGCACATACATACACATAAGACATCACTTCATATTAATCCCACTGGCAAAAATTTAAGTCTGACAGTTAAGAGTATTGGTGAGAAACAACTGAAACCTTCTACACTGCTAGTGAGAGTGGAAAGTGGTACAATTAATTTTGAAATCAGCTTGGCATTATCCAGTAATGTTGATTATGTGAATACCCTAAGCCTCAGTAATTCTAATTCTAGGTAAATATCAAAAATATGTCCAAGGAGACACATATAAGAATAGTCATATTGCATTATTTGTAAAAACTCAAAACTGGAAACAACCTATATGTCCACTGTCCATCAACAGAAGGGAAATTGAAACACTGTAGGGCAGTGAAAATAAATGCATTACAGCTTCATGCAACAACATGGTCAATTCTCAGGAACTAAGGAGCAGGAAAACCAAACTGCAGAGTTGATTCCATTTATATGAAGTTCAAAACAAGCAAAAGATGAATCCCTATTCAGGAAACAAAGATGAACTTTATAGAAGTGTTTTAAAATATTCAAATAGCAAATTATTGTTCGCTGTCAAATGACTGCTGGGTTATAAAATTGCTATCAGTTTCCATCATGAGTCTTTAATCACAGGCTAACGCAGAATAAGTTATTAGCAGTAACTTATTAATATATTCTTCAAAAGAGGTAGGATTTACCTGCCTGGATAAAGGTACTATGCCAAGACCTTTAAAAAACTGTGTTCCTTCTAAGATGTCCTGTGCTTATTTTTAACGGTTTAGTGTTTCTAAACAGTTCAAAGACAAAGAGAAGGATCAAAGCACCATTCCTTTTCACTGAAAATTTATCATTTTTTACATGATCCAAGTGGTCATGATTACAGGTGCCACCTACCCAGATTCATATTAGAATATAAAAGCCACAAGCATATCAATTGTATCAAGTGGTGACAACATTCATTTGACATTGGTTCCTAATGTTCCTTAGTCATTCACAGAACTGCTAAAAGTGTGTTCTTTTAGAGGAATGAGAAACTCAAAACCCTGATTAACTGAGCATTTTGACCACTTAACCCATTAGGGATAGGTTTCTGTTAGAGGCACTAACACAGAAAAACATTCTCTTTATTACAAAGAAACGTAGATTGGCTGTAGATTTCATTTAAGGGTGATTCATTTTTAAAGGTAGTTTATATGTCCTGGAAGGCATTACCCAATTCCATAAAGGCAGCTCTAACTTAAGTTTAAAAACACTTTGATCTTAACAAAGACTTCTCAGTAATATGAAAGTATGCTTAGGTTATTAGGTTACGTGAAAAAAATGGATATAACATCTAGAGTAATATCTAAAGTATGATCATTATTATATAAATATATAAATATCATAAGATAATATGTGAAAATGTTAACAATGGTAAATGAAAGAACAGTAACTTTTCTTCCTTGTACCCTTCTGTGTTTTCCAACTTTTCTGTAATTCTAAAATAGGGTTATTGGATAATGATAAATAATGTATACAAAAATAACTCACATAGTACCTGCCACACAGTGGGAGCTGAATACATGGGAGGTAGTCATACTATTATTGTCAAGGTAAAATGTAAGAGTAGGCCCAGTCTAATGACTCCAACGTCAACCAAAGCTCATCAATTTACAATAAGCTTCATTACAAGCCACAGACATAAGTCATCCCTGTCAAGAGTAGACATGAGTAGAGAAAAGATTTGTAGCATCATCCTTTTGATGATGATGTGTGAATCAAAAGGGAGGCAATGTTGTTTTCCCAGTCATCTTAAGAATGGAATATGCCATGTGTCTACTTTGGGACAGGTTATCAGAGTTGGGAGAAACAGAATATTTCTCTTTGGGCTGACTCACCACTTTCTTTCATAAGCACAGTCAAGGTTAGCCTGAGTAAAACCCTGTTATATGGTACATAGTGAAGAGGTCTGAGAGGGAGCCTCAGCAGTTATCATGTACTATACTAATGAAGAAACTCAGAAATTCTAGACCCCCAAAATGGTATCTTCAAGCTGAATCATCTATCACTCTTGCCTGATCAACCTTCAGAGGAATACAGAACAGCGTAAGTCACAGAACTGATTAGAACCACTTCTGTATTTGGTATACATGTATATGCACTGACACATTCTCTCCCCTCTCTTTTTTTAAAGGAAAACTGATTAAAGAAGCCTGGCTTGAGGCTGTAATTTTGTAGAAGATGCCAGCATAGTTGTTTTCAAGTGAAAAAAAAAAAGTTGCACTTTTGTACTCAGAGACCTCTTGTTTTAATTTATGCAAAGCTTAAAACATTTTGTTAGGCCTGAGTGAGACCATCTGTGCAAGAAATAAAGGATGCCTAAGGGTAAAATAGGCAAGAATAGTAGTGCTGAATGTGTGGAAGGCAGTAGGCGGCCTGCGAGTTTTGCAACTACTGCTGTGACCTTTTACTACTTCAGAGAAGAAACTAGGGTAATTTCCATATATTGGCTCCTCTAGAAAAAGCATGGCATTATTCTCCTCTTCCTCTTTTGTTCTCTTTTTCCTCATTCCTTAATAAAAGGTTGGCAAAGCAAACCCTGCATAAGAAACGACAGCCAATTTTGAAAATTGTGCTTTTTTTTTTGTGGTTATTATTGGTTCCTCAGTATTTATTTTGATTTTAAATGAAGCGAACTGAAATACACACATCATCTATAATTTATTTAAATCAAAATTTCAGAATTCCTAAAAACATTCAGTGGGACTTAATACATCACACATTTCAAATAAAAAATTATAAACTTAAAACACCTCAAGTAATATATAAATTCATAAAAATAAGCATACGATGATATAAATTATTAACAAATAAAATATATAAAAGAATGTCTTATTAAAATAATGTCTTTATAAAATAAAGATAATTTGCAAAATGTAAAATCAAATATCAGATATAATAGTTCTTTTAAGAAGGACAAACTTTAAAAAATGAGGTCAGCACTATCAGTCAGTTGCAGGCATAGTTTTATACAAATTTTTCCAGCTGCTTACCAAGCTCTTTGTGGTTCTATACATGCCAGAAAGTGGTAAGGAGCAAGCTATAAGCTATAAGCTACCTCCAGATATTTTCTTTTATCTCCTTCATCTTCAAGTAGCCCCATCTCTTTGGAGAGTACTTTTTGAAATTTTTTGTACTTTTTTTTTCAGAGTGACAATCTTTTTATTATGGCAAGCTGTACTATTTTGTTTTGAAGAAAGCATTTCTGGTGTGTCTTTGTCTTTCTTAGTTTCATCATGTACAGACTGAGACTTGAGCTTTCAGTGGAAGATTTGCCATTGCACATCTAGTTGCTTACTGCAACCTTTATGGATGTAGTCCTGTCTTGATGTTAAAAAAAAATAAGCACAGATTTGTTTTGTTGCATAAATTAAAAACTGAGCCATTGATTTTTGAATACGCAAAGAGTTCAGATTTAGGGTTTTTTTCCAAATGCTAAAATACCAGTATCATTCAAAACTAAATATGTATTCAGTATTTTTTTAAGTTCAGAATATTACTTGTACAATTTGAGTCAAAGTTGTAAGTGTGGCCATACCCAGACAGTGTGCACTGATACCTTCTGTAACAACCTGGATGGAACTGGAGACCATTTCCTAAGTGAAGTATTGCAAGAATGTAAAAACAAACACCACATGTACTCACTACTAAAATGGAACTAAATGATCAACACTTGTGTATGTATGGTAGTAAAAGTCAACGAAAATCAAGCAGGTGAGAGTGGGGAGGAGAGGATGGGGAAAATTGTGCTTTAAGATTCTCTCTCTCTCTTACACATACACACACACAGTGGGGCCCAGTTTGAGGGGAAAAGAGACTAAGAAGATGAGGGGATGAGAAACCATGCTGAAC
>JAQIFY010006582.1:0-10193 GCA_028533085.1 Varecia variegata
AAAAAAAAAAAAAAGAGAGAGATTATTCCTATTAATATAATGCTATTCTCATTCACTTTTTTTGGAGGAGGGGTAGACAGGGTCTCTGTCTGTTGCCCAGGCTGGAGTGCAATGGTACAGTGGTGTCATCATGGCTCACTCCAACCTGGAACTCCTAGGCTCAAGCAATCCTCCTGCCTCAGCTTCCTAAGTAGCTAGGACTACAGGCATGTGCCACCATGCCTGGCTAACTTACTTGAGTTTTTGGTAGGGAGAGAAATGAGTGATTTTCCAGTTATCTAGCTAGGAATGTGTATAACCTATCAGCACAACCATATATGTCACACATGTCAATGTTACCACAGGTATCCTTTAAAAAGAGAAGTCTTGGAAACTATCTTGACCTTGTATAGGGGGAAATGTCATTAAGCCATGAAAACGACAAGCCATAAAGGAAAATATTATAAATTTAACAACATAAAAAATTGTATTTTAGGCTGGGCCCGGTGGCTCACGCCTGTAATCCTAGCACTCTGGGAGGCCGAGGCGGGTGGATTGTTTGAGGTCAGGAGTTCAAGACCAGCCTGAGCAAGAGCGAGACCCCGTCTCAACTAAAAATAGAAAGAAATGATCTGGCCAACTAAAAAAAAATATATATATAGGAAAAATTAGCCGGGCATGGTGGCGCGTGCCTGTAGTCCCAGCTACTCGGGAGGCTGAGGCAGTAGGATCGCTTAAGCCCAGGAGTGTGAGGTTGCTGTGAGCTAGGCTGACGCCACGGCACTCACTCTAGCCCGGGCAACAGAGTGAGACTCTGTCTCAAAAAAAAAAAAAAAATTGTATTTTATCCATGGATATAAATATACAAATGGATGGTCTCAGGGGTTAATAGGGAAATGAAATAGAGAATGGAGGCCAAAGAAGAGTAACAAAGAGGGGCCATTCATTTTGTTTCTAATGTTTATAAACAATGTCGCAATAAATAATTCCCCTGCTCATGGCTGTTAGAGCCCAGAGGGAGACACACAAAGCCCAAGGTGTAGCAAAATGCTGTTTATTTGAGCATCTGGGTGCAGATGGTAGAGGCCCAAAAGAGTGTCCACCAGGAGGAAGGGGAAAGCTTTAGGTTTTATAGGGAGATTGTCTGGAGGAGTAGAGGAACTGGGCTAGAATTGCCAAAATGCACAAATGCTAGTCTCAGCCACATCCTGTTATGGTGGTCCTGCACCTGGCGTTGGTTACAGTGTTTTTTCTTGATCCGCTTCCCTATCAGGAGGGTTCTCTTTTCCCTTTTACATTCCACTCCTTTATCTCCCTAGGGGTCTGGCAGAGGCTAGGTGCTTAATATTCCAAACTCTTTATATATATATATATATATACACATATATATATATATATATATACACATACATATATATATATGATTGAGACCATATGAGGGGGCAGGATTAGGGGCATCGAATCTGCTCTTTGACTGCTTCCTGCTGGCTGGGTGCGGCGTCTTATGTCGTGAAAGTTTGGGGTACTGGTTGATAATGGGGGAGGGTCTGTATCATCAAGAAGATTTCTTCAATAGATTTGTTGGTGATAGCCTGGACTCTGTTTTGAATAAAATGCCTTAAAAATTGTAATATACAGGGACCAAAGAGAAACGCAAGCAGGATCATTACCAGGGGCCCTAAGAAGGTTTTG
This sequence comes from Varecia variegata, assembly GCA_028533085.1. Taxonomy (NCBI): domain Eukaryota; kingdom Metazoa; phylum Chordata; class Mammalia; order Primates; family Lemuridae; genus Varecia; species Varecia variegata. The sequence continues at coordinate 1,672 of JAQIFY010006582.1, forward strand.
GGAGAGCGGACTGGAGAAAAGAGCGGACTGGAGAAAAGTTCCAAATCGAGTCCACTATGTCTTTCTCAGAGAATTCTTTTAGCCATTCTGCATCTTCTAAGATTCTCTGAGTTCTTTCTTCTCCCTGTCCTGTGGTGTTTATATAAAAGCAGCAAGAATTATTTGCAACTGCACAAACTCCTTCTTCTGAAGCTAACAGATAATTAAGGGCTATTCTATTGTCCATTACCATGTTTCCTAATGAACTGAGGGAAGCTGATAAGAGTTTAAAATTTTCTCCTGTGTCCTGTGCCACTGTGGCTATGGTAGCAGTGATATTTTTTGCTGTGAGTGCATTGTAGGTTATTCCTCCTGCCAATCCTGCCAAACTCAGAAGGGCCATTATGCCCATTACTTTGAGACCTACAGCCCTCTTTTGACAGTGTATTTGGTGAGAGTGAGTGGGTGTTATGGATTTGGGGAGTAGGACAGAAATATTCTCTTAGGTTTGGACAGTGAATGAAGTTTGCAAAGCTCAAGTAAAGGTTTAAATCCTACATGTAATTAATCATATATAACTCTTAGTATAGTGTATGTCTGGTTTTGTGCAAGGATGTATTTTCCTTGGTTTAATAACCAGGGGCCATTTGGAGTGTCCCCAACTTCTAGCAGAGAAATGTCTTTCTTCAGGGGAATAATTAATGGAGTTATAAGGGATAGCTGTCATTTGATTGGCAGGAATGGGAGGATTTCACAAAGATTTCTCTTTGCCTCTTGATCTGCCAAGTTATTGCCAATCGTTATGGGGTCATGACGCTGTTGGTGTCCTTTGCAATGCATTACTGCCTCCGCCATTGGCAGGTGGGCTGCTTGTAACAGCTTGAGATTGAGGTGTGTGTTGATTATTGGGGAGCCTTTTGTTGTGAGGAAGCCTCGCTCTTCCCATATGGGGGCATGTGAGTGTAAGACGTGAAAGGCGTATTTTGAGTCTGTGTAAATATTGACTGTTAAGTTTTCTGAAAGTATTAATGCTCTAATGAGAACTATTAGTTCAGCTTTTTGGAGGATGTTCCCACGGGTAGGGATGCACTTTCAATGATGCTATCATGGGAGACTGTTGCATACCCTGCCCTCTGTTTTCTCTCATGTGTGTTAGGAATTGCCATCTATAAACCAGATGTATGTGGAGTCAGGTATTGGCTCTTGGGAGATATTGGGAAAGTAAGAGAGTTAATAATCTAGCAGTTCTGTGCATGAATGTATGGATTGAGTTGGAGAGGCGGGTAGAAGTGTGGCTGGATTTAGAGGGGGCTCCTCGCAAGGGTTATGTATGGAGATTCCATGAAAAGTAGATGAAATTGTGGACACAAGATGATGATAGGGTCTGTAAGACCTGGTGTGTAAGATCAGCGAGAGAGTGGGGGAAATAGACAGTAATAGGTTGTCCAAAAGTCAATTTTTTACTCTCTTTTTTGAGGAGAGCAGTTGCAGCTAAAGATACCTGTCTGTGTGTCAGGGCCATTGTTCTGTGTTAAAATTCCCATTGCTATACCCTGTCTCTCATCAGTATATAGTTGGCAAGGTCGGGTGAAGTGGGGAAGCATAAGTGTCGGAGCAGAGGTCAGGGCATTTTTCAGGGCTTCAAAAGAAGTCTGAATATTTATGGTAGGATCTACTGGTTCATTGAGATTTCCTTTGGTTGCTTGATATAAAGGTTGAACTAGGATATTAGGGACCCATATATGAAAACATCCAGCTAATCCTAGAAAAGAGAGGAGATCTCTCTTATTGGTGGGCGAAGGCATGGATGTAACAAGATTTCTCCTGTCTCCTGTCATTTCTCTCTTTCCAGGGGAGAGGGCTAATCCCAGAGAGGTAACTTGTGGTGAGGAAATCTGTGCCTTTTTGGGAGATACCCTAAAGCCCTTTTCCGTCAAAAAGTTGAGGAGTTGTATAGTATGTTGGTGGGAAATGACTTCAGAGAGACCACATAATAATAAATCATCCGCATACTGTAAGAGGAAAAGACTGGGAGAGATTCATCTGGGTTAGGTCAGAGGCCAATGCCTGTCCAAGGAGGTGGGCGTTGTCTGTAAATCCTATGGTCCAAGTGAACTGTTTTGACTGTTTGGAATCTGGGTCTGTCCATGTGAATGCGAAGATGTGTCGGGAATCAGGATGTAGTGGGATCACGAAGAAGGCATCTTTCAAGTCTAGCACTGTGAAGTGGGTAGTGGAGGATGGGATAAGAGATAAGATAGTGTAAAGGTTAGGGACTGCCAGGTGGATGGGCCTCACTACCTGGCTAATGAGTCTTAAATCCTGGATGAGGTGGTATGACCCATCCAGCTTTTTGACCGGCAGAATGGGGGTGTTTTATGGGGAGTTAGTAGGGTGGAGCAAGCCTTGAGAGAAAAGGTGAGTAATGATAGGTTTCAGTCCCTGAAGGCCTTGTAAAGGAACTGGATATTGAGCCTGGCGAGGAAACTGAGAAGGGTCCTTTAAATGTATCTAGATGGGGGAATGGTGCGTAGCAACCGAGGGGGTCTCGGTGTCCCAAACTTTGGGGTTGACCTCAGATTTAGGGAAAGGTAAAAGAGATGAAGGGGAGTCTGTGAGGAGAAGAAGAGCAGTGTTTGCCTATGGCTCATGGTCCAAGGGTAAGCAGATTATCACGTGTAGTTTGGAGGGAATCTCTCTCCCTAATGGAGGGTTTGGACACCAGGGGAGAATGAGAAATGAGTGGGTAAAGTTACTGGGGCCTAAATGGCAGGTTAGGAGGGGGGTTGCTAAAGGATGGGAGACAGGGCTTTCAACTCCCACAGTTGAGACCGAAGAGGGCCGTGTAGGTCCTTGGAATTCTGGCAGGGCCGAGAATGTTGCCCATGTATCAATAAGGAAAGAAATAGGCTTACCTGCCACCAACAAAGTGACCCAGGGCTCTGATACAGTGATCAGTTTGAGGGCTGTCGGTCCCAGGCAACTTCAGTCTTCTGTAGCCAGGCCTAGGAGGTTCAGCAATGCGAGATTGTCCAGCTTCTTCTTTGGGGGAAGGGATGCAGCTCTGCCTCGAGAGGCTAGGCTGCAGTCGACCTTCCAGTGACCTGTCATCCCACAAAGGGGGCAAGGTCCCGGGGGTGGTCGAGAGTCAGGACATTGTCTCACCCAGTGTCCTGCTTTACTGCATTTAAAACAAGGGCCTGATGGTGTCTTCTGCCCCTTTCCCCAGTTCGACTGGGTACACCCTTGGAGTTTGTTGATGGCAACAGCCAATGTTTGATATTTAGTCTGGTCCCTTTTCTGTTTTTGAAGTTTTTGATTTTTATCTTGATTGTTAAAGACCTTAAAGGCCGCCCATAATAGGTCCTTTTGTGGGGTTTGAGGACTGACCTCTAGTTTCTGAAGCTCGCGCCTGATGTCGGAGGCAGACTGGGAGATAAAATGCACATTGAGGAGTAAAGTTCCCTCAAGAGTAGTAGGGTATAGGGTTGTATGTTTTTGTAAGACCTCAGTAAGCCTGGACAGGAAAAGGGCTGGGTTATCGTCCGGACCTTGTCTTCTTTTAGTTTTTCATAATTAACCGCCTTGTGGGCTGCTTTTCGTCAGCCAGGCACTAGACAAGAAGTCATATGGTCCCTCTTGGTCCATCCCTCTGTCGCCTCTTGTGTTCCTGCTTGATAATCCCGTAATGGGTCTGCTCTAGGGACGGCAAGTGTCCCCACTGGCTGGGCCTGGGTAGTCTATGGATTTCATCACCATGTGCCTGGGCATTAACCCAAACCCTCTCCTTCTCCTCAGGGGATAGAGCAGAGGAAAGAATAACATAGAGGTCACGCCAGGTCAGATCATAATATTCAGTTAAACATTCGAATTCCTTAATAAAGGCATGGGGATTGATTGAAAAGGAGCTCAGTCATTTCTCTATCTGGGAAAGATGAGAGAGAGAGAAAGGGACATGTTACCCACATGATGACTCCCCCCCCACCCGCCACCACCACCTTTCTAAGGGAATATAGACCGCTTGTACAGTCGAGTCGACAGATTCCCGGGGCTTGAGCAGAGTGAGAGCGGGAAGTAGGAGGACATGGAAAAGGACAGGGAGCAGGTTGGGGGTTAGGCTGAGGGAGGTCTGGTTGGGGAGACCTGTACAGGGAAGGCTGAGATTGGAAGGGTCAGGATCTGAGGTTTCAAGTTGGTCCGGCGCAGAGGGGGAGAGTGAGGGGGAGTGGGGGAAGGTCTAGAGGGCAGCAGGAAGATTTGAGCCAGATTACGACTTGTACAGGGTGAGGGTCGAGAGCGGAGGACAAAAAAAGCTTGGACATAGGGAATCTCAGACTATTTTCCAATTCGGTGACAGAAATTGTCCAGATCTTGCAGAACATTAAAATCAAAGGTCCCATTCTCGGCTGTTGTGAACCATTGTCAAGTTTGTATTGTAGCCAAGTGGTATTGCAATAAAAATAGCCTCTTTGGCCGAACCTCATCAGTAAGACCCAATTCTTTGAGGCTCCGGAGGAAGCATCCCAAGGGCGTAATTTTAGGAGGGATAGGCTGCGAGTTTCCCATGTCCCTGAATAGAGTAAGAATCACTCGAGGCCGATTCCACTCAGTTTTAGGCGTTCCCAAAACAAAGGAAGGGCAGAAGAGAAGGAGGGCAACCAGTCGGAACAGGCGTCCCTGAATCCGACAGCGTCCCAGGCCAAAGGGACCCTGAGGGTTCTCCGGCTTACCAGTAGAAGAAACGAAAGTAGAAGAGTTCAGAATAACCAGAGAACAAGCATGTGAGCTCCTACTCAGCAGAAACAGGAGGTCTCTGGATCTGAATTTTGAAGGTCAGCAAAGGAAACTCCGAGTCCTGGTCCAGAGTCTGTCTCTCGCCTTGGGTCAGGAGGGCCAGGGAGGACAAGAGCCTCAGAGTCAACCCCCCCCCCCCCAAAGGACAATATTCGGGAGTAAGCCCAGGACGAGCTGCCGCTGCCTGCTGCTTCCCGAGTGGCAAGTCCTGCCCACAAGCCACCAGGGTGAAGAGTCCACCCATTTTGCCCTCCCAGTTTTCGGCATCAAAATGTTAGGTTGCAGCCAAGAGGAAGACACACAAAACCCAAGATGTAGCAAAACGCTGTTTATTTGAGCATCTGGGTGCAGATGGGTGGAGGCCGAAAAGAGCGTCCACGAGGAGGAAGGGGAAAGCTTTGGGTTTTATAGGGAGATCATCCGGAGGGAATAGAGGAACTGGGCTAGAACAGCCGAAATGCACAAATGCTAGTCTCAACCACCTCATGTTATCGTGGTCGGTCCTGCATCTGGCCTCGGTTACAGCATGTTTTTTCTTGGTCCACTTCCTTATCAGGAGGGGCCCCTTGTTCCCTTTTACATTCCATTCCTTTATCTAGGGGTCTGGCAGAGGCTACGTGCCTACTAATGGCCATTCAAAATGTTTCCAATTGTTACAAACAATGCTTCAATAAACATCTTTGTATATTCAAGAAAAACAAAAAAGGAAAAAGAGAGAAAAAGTGTGACACTGTTGGGCTTAATGGAAATTATGTGCCAAGAAATGAAAACACGATTGAGTGTATCAATGTGACTATGTGCATTTGAGATTTAAAAAGGGAGCGGTGGAAAGGTTGATCATTGATGCTCTGCAGCCCAGAGCCCTCTGGATTCCTTCTAGCCTGCTTACTGACTCAATAAGACCCAAAAGCTCTCTCCCCTTCCCTGGTCCTGCACTTACAGGTTTGAAATCTTGCCTCCTTCACTTCACCCTACTTAGCCCAGCCCACAGTTCCTTTGGGCCTAAAAAAGTATCTGAGATCCAATCTGAATTCCAAATTCCAGACTCTAAATAGCACCACCAAAGAAAGTCATTGGAGGAACACTTATGGAAAAACAGGTACTTGCAGGTACTTACATACCTTATTCCACTTTCACTGCTCTCCTTGACTATATAATGTCTTTTAAATTTTTTTAATTTTTATTTATTTATTTATTTATTTATGGCCTTGGTACTTCATAAGCACTTTTTGGCCTTTATTATTTTCAAAAGATTTCTTATCCCAGAAGCAACATGATTGCCCCTCCTCCTAGCCATCTCCTTTTTCAGGAAAGCCTCTCTTTATTGTAGGAAGTAAACTAGAGGCAGAAACCTCTACATACCTGGCTACAGTAAAAATTAAACCTAATGATTGAATCTTAGGAATGGATAAGAGAGCTGAGTCCCACCCACTCTGAACTCTCTCTGCCACAGAGGGCTTCAATCCTCCCACCACATTCCTTAAAGGAAGACCTCTGACATTTCAAAGAGGCCAGATAGGGAAGTTATACTTAACATGCCCTGTAGGTTTTCCAAATTTTCCTTTTACCCCTACCTCACACATTCACCTCTGTCTTTCTCCCCTTCCTATTCTACTTGAAATTTTTACCCCTTTTGGGAAAAAAGTGATATCTACTGAACATTCACTGTTGCCAAGCACTGGGTGAAGAGCTTTGCATGAATTACTTCATTAATATTCACAATAACCTTTGAAGAGAAGTCTTATTTATTATTATCATTTTGCAGTTAAAGTATTGGGGGCCCAGAGAAGTTGAGTTGGTGGTCTAAGTTCACGTTGCTAAGAATAACTTAAGCCCAGACAGTTTAACTCCAGAGATGATGCTTATTAATCCTAAAGTAACTGAATTCTCAGTAGAGCCCCTCTTAGTTCCCCTGCCCCTAAACTCTCTCCTATCTGGCCCATTCTCCAAACTTTTCAAGCTACCATTCTAACAGAAGAGTAATAATTGTTAGGTCCGGAGCCAAGAGGGGGACACACAAAGCCCAATGTGTAGCAAAATGCTGTTTATTTTGAATATCTGGGTGCAGATGGGTGGAGGCTGAAAAAGGCATCCAGGAGAAAAAAGGGAAGAGCCTTGGGTTTTATAGAGGGCTTTCCAGGAGGAGTAAATAAATTCTTTTCATTTGCTGTGAGTGTAAAGTAAAACCAAAAAAAATAAAAAATAAAAAAATAAAAATTAAAAAAAAAAAGAATAAATTCTTTTCAGACAACCAGGAGGGATAAGGGAAATTAAGTTCCCCTCTTGCATTCCATTCCTTTATCTCCCTAGGGAACAACCAGGAGGGTTAAGCATAGTCCTTATCAGGAGGGATAAGGAAAGTAAGTTCCCCTTTTGCATTTCATTTCCTTATCTCTCTAGGGTGTGGCAAAGGCTACCTGCCTAATACACCCCTAGGAAGGGGAGAGCAGTGGGTTTTATAGGAGGTTTGGATGGAAGTTTGGGGAGGATGAATTCTTTAAGTCTAACAATAATAAGCAAAATGATCTTTTTAAAACATGTCAGTTTTGGGAGGTGGAGGCAGGAGGCTTGCTTGAGTCCAGGAATTTAAGACCCAACTGCGCAACACAGCAAGACCCCCATCTCCACAAAAAAGAAAAAAATCAGCTGGGCATGGTTGTGCACACTTGTAGTTATAGCTACTCAGGAGACAGGCAGAAGGATCGCTTGAACCCAAGAGTTTGAGGTTTCAGTGTGCTATGATGATGACACAGTACCTAGCCTAGGCAAGAGATCAAGGCCATGTCTCAAAAAAAAAAAAAAAAAAAAAAGCTGGGTGCAGTGGCTCATGCCTGTAATCCTAGCACTCTGGGAGGCTGAGGTGGGAGGATTGCTTCAGCTCAGCAGTTTGAGACCAGCCTGAGGAACAGCAAGACCCCGTCTCTACTAAAAACACAAAAATTAGCCAGGCCTCTTGGTGTGCGCCTGTAGTCCCAGCTACTCCGGAGGCTGAGGCAGCAAGATCACTTGAGCCCACGAGTTGGAGGTTGCTGTGAGCTAGGCTGACGCCACAGCACTCTACTCAGGGCAACGGAGTGAGACTCAGTCTCAAAAAACAATAATAACAACAACAACACAAAAACTAACTATCATCTGAACCGTTAGCAAGTTGTAATCTTTTTCCTGGTGGGAAGCCTTGCCTTGATGGCTGCTGACTGATCAGGGTAGTGGTTGCTAATGGTTGGGGTGGCTGTGGCAATTTTTTTTCTTTTTTCTTGATGAGTAGTATCATAGTGCACTGCAACCTCATACTCCTGGGCTCAAGCGATCCTCCTGCATCAGCCTCCTGAGTAGCTGAGACTACAGGTACGCACCACAACAACCAGCTAACTTTTTTATTTTTTGTAGAGATGTAGGTCTTGCTGTCTTGCTCAGGTTGGTCTTGAACTCCTGCCTTCAAGTGATCCTACTGCCTCAGCTTCCCAGAGCGCTAAGATTATAGGTGTGAGACACGGTGCCTGGCTGCAGTTTGGCCGGGCGCGGTGGCTCACGCCTGTAATCCTAGCACTCCGGGAGGCCGAGGCGGGTGGATCGCTTGAGGTCAGGAGTTCGAGACCAGCCTGAGCAAGAGCCGAGACCCCGTCTCTACTAAAAATAGAAAGAAATTATCTGGCCAACTAAAAATATATATAGAAAAAATTAGCCGGGCATGGTGGCGCATGCCTGTAGTCCCAGCTACTCGGGAGGCTGAGGCAGTAGGATCGCTTAAG
>JAQIFY010006583.1:0-10193 GCA_028533085.1 Varecia variegata
CTTCTGGTTCTTTTGAAAGTATGATTCTGTCAACTATCCATAGGTACTATACTTCTTTAATTTCAAGATTTTTGCTGTTCCAGAAACAATATATAAAATTATTTTTGAGATATTAATATAAAACTCACAACTCTATATTTCTTTGATTGCTAACACATGTTGTCTATGTTTTTCTGTTTCTTTCCAGCTTACTTGAACCTTTTATGCTTCAGTTGGAAAGGCGCACACCTATTCTCTTTTCCCTGAGGCATTCTGCATATTTGAAACGATATAAATTCAAGTAGGCTGTATATTCTTAACTTGATCTTTGCTCTGAGACACTTTAATCCATTCATTGGTTTTAAAGGTGACAGAAAGCAGGTCACTCGTTGCCTGGCAGGGGAGTGGGGGATAGAAAAGGGATGGGTTACAAAAATTTCTGAAATCTTTTCAGTCTGATGACAGCATTCCTAATCTTGTGCAGCCATGGTTTTTTAGATTGAATACTTAGGTCAAGCCTGATTTTAAAGTATACCTTTAAAATATAGAGTTTATTGTACTTTATACCTAAATACATTTTAGAATAAAATAAGCATGAGGTCCATACTTTGATTTGATCTTTAAAAATAGGCCTTTTTAATTTTACCTTTTTCTAGTTATGTAGCGGTTGGAGGGTGGGAAGAGAAAAATTGTCACTTTCTATTGTGCTCAACTCCTTTATATTTACTGATGAAGGAGTTAATTATCTTCTCGAGTTAACTCTCTCCTGTCAGAGCCAATAGTAACCCATACACACTCTTAGTATTCTACTTTCCAACATCTGCACCTAGAGCTACACTCCATTAAGTCAAATATATCACCACTGCCTAGCATGGATAACCAGCCTCAAAGCCACTAGCATTTTCACTGTCTGTCACCAGGCTTTTAAACTATGCCAAATAATATATTAAGTTTTTGTTACCTCAATGTTACACTTCTAGGAGAAAATTCATTTTTCAGTCAGTATAGCCTAATTTATCCATTGTAGCAAATACATTCCAACATATCAGTTATTGTTTAACATCAAAGTTATATACATCATTAACTTTGCAATTAGCAAGTTCAATGGCCTTAGAGTAAGAATTTGCCTAGCAGATATCAAGACAACAACAGGACTATGTGGATACATCCTAGTTAGCTGGGGACTTACTATTTGTCTTTAGTCTGAGACTCAACATATCAGAGGAACTGCTATATGGAATATTGTTGGTAACTCCCTTCATAGGTGAGTAGTAGAGGTAGGTATTGTACAAGAAGTGACCTGGAAAGATAATAGATGGTGTTCAGAGAATGGAACATATGTAACTGATGTGTGGAAGGTCTGTAGATATTGGTAATGAGAAGTCTAAAGCATGGCCATGAGATTGAGTGCCTAATGGCTATTAGAGCGATGAGGGGATAAAATCATTAAGTGGAATATTTCAAATAACTGAGAAGCCAGCATTAGACAAATCATCTATTTCTATATTGAAATTACCAAGAATTAATATTAGAGTAAAACTGGGGAAAGTAATGTAAATCAGGAGATAAAATAATTGAGAAATTAGATGAAGTAAATTGAAGTAATAATATCCCATGTTGTCTGGAGAACAGGTGTACTAAGAACAATGATAATAGCTTCTCATTTTTTTTATCTGTGATATGTTAGCAATATAACTATTTTTTAACACATTTAGTATTTATTTTAAAATATTTTCTATTTTCCTAACTAATCTTTACACAGTTTAGGTGATGGCTAAATTGGCACTTTAGCTCATAGATTATCATATATTAAAATGAGGTCATAATGGGAGATGAAGGGGAATAGGGATTTGGATTAGGAACAACTGGTGAACTTTAGAGCTGGAGAAGAGAGAGTACATTTTTGTTTATATAAGGAAAAAGTATATTGGACATGGAATATTTTTGAGGGGAAAGACGTTCAAAGTGTTAAATTGTAGCGACTCTGATCACTCAGGAAGCTGAAGGTCTAAAACTACTTTCTATTAAGAAATATCCCACATTGTGGGAATTGGTGGAGGGCAGAGCCTATAGCCCATTACAGACATTGCAAAGGACAGACACCTATTAATACATTCGTATTCTTTCTTGCAATAATGACGTGAACATACCTCTTAGCTCTTAGGCTAGGCCAATCAAACACACCCACGTTGGACAATAATGGTGAACTAATGTGTAAAGAAAGAACAATGGAGCATTTTTTCATGTGGGGACAACAACATCCAGTCTCCTAGAGCCAAGTAGAGGTGGCTGTAAAGCTAGTATGCAGAGTCTAGCATCAGGGTGCTGGTTGTGCAAGCTACCAAGTCCCGTGCTCAACAGCCATTGCGATAGTCTGTCCAGGTTTGTTTGTGGTGTGCTTTTGCCTGAGATGTTGATTGCTTCACTTTCCTATACTTCTGCTTCTTTTCTGATTTTCATTCTCCAGCCTCCCCAGTGACTTATTTTCTCTTTAAATCAGGCAGTTTATTTGTTTTGTTTTCAATTAAGAGCACTGACTGTTAGGTGTCTCAGAAATATCATAAACAGAATGGGGAGGAGAACATATTCATAGAAATGAAGTCTGAATATTTTCCAGGATTGAAGAAAGACATGAGCTCTCAAATTAAAAGATCACATCAAGTTCCAAGCAGGAAATGCAAAAACAATTTCACACTGAGACTCATCAGACTGAAATTACAGAACACCAAAGCCAAAAAAAAAAAAAAAGTAAAGTCTGCTTTAAAAAGACTGACAAACTGACAAATTTCTCATTTGTAACAATAGATGCCAGAAGACAGTGGAACAATGCATTCAAAATAATACACTCTAAATTACTGTCAATCTAGAATTTGATTCCCATTTTAACAGCCACTCAAAAATGAGAGAGATTGAAGAAATTTTTTGGACCAAGACTACAAGTTTACTTCTCATGGGCCTTTACTAAGAAAAGCATTAAAATATATACTTCAGAAAAAAGGAAATTAAAACACAAGGATAGTGATTGCAAAAAAAAGTGCAGAAAAAAAGTTAGTAATATGATGTGGTTAATAAGTATTCACCATATAAAAATTAAAAATAAAAAATAGTAACTAATGTCTACTTAAAACAATTAACATTATTTAAATAATAGAAAAATGCATCTACTTTAAATGTTTGTTTTGATGCATTTTGACAAATATATAATGCCTTTTAACTACCAGAAAAATAAAGATATAAAACATTTACATTAACCCAAAATTTCTATGTGTTTCTTCCCAGTTTCTGCATAGTGACACAAAAATGTGCTGCTCATCTCCTTTAAGAGAATATGTTACGGGGGGTGTGGTTGGCTGACATCCTTGGCTGCCTCCTCTTTAAATCCACAAGTGCATTCATGACAAGACCATGCTTCCAGCAGGCCACACCCACCAATGACTAAGCACTGCAGAGGTACTAATGCTGCTCAATTCCTGCAGGATATGGAACTCCTCTACCACGCTGACCTGGTCACATATTGAAGCTGAGCGGCGTTCTAAGACTCTTCTTACCCATCCTGCCTACATCTTCACCCTCACCTTACTCTTTGTAGGTATTTCTCTAATAAATTTTCTGCATATCAAATCCTATCTCCGTGTGTACTTGAAAGGACTCAAACTGAGACAGGTGGTAATGAGTGTAGTCCAAGAAAAAGTTAGTAAAATGAGGTTTTGATATTGGCTCATATATCTGACCAAAAAAACATGTTTAAATTTCCTATCAGTTATTTTATATTTTTGTATAGACATATAAATTATATTATTGAACTTGCTTCTCTAACACTGTACATGCTCCATAATCCCCACACTGCTCCCCAAAACACTCGGAGGGAGTACTCTTCCTCCAGTGCATTTGCTGGTTAAGAATTAATTATTCCGTTAAGGCCAGGCGCGGTGGCTCGCTTCTGTAATCCTAGCACTCTGGGAGGCCGAGGCGGGAGGATCGCTCGAGGTCAGGAGTTCAAGACCAGCCTGAGCAAGAGCAAGACACTGTCTCTACTAAAAATAGAAAGAAATGACCTGGACAACTAAAAACATATGGAAAAAATTAGCCGGGCATGGTGGCACATGCCTGTAGTCCCTGCTACTCGGGAGGCTGAGGCAGGAGGATTGCTTGAGCCCAGGAGTTTGAGGTTGCTGTGAGCTAGGCTGATGCCACGGCACTTTAGCCCAGGCAACAGAGCGAGACTCTGTCTCAAAAAAAAAAAAAAAAAAAAAAAAATGAATTATTCCATTAAGACATTTCCTCTAGTGAAAGTAGTGGCTAAGTATAAATGGCATTTTTAATGTAACAATAATGCCTGAAAAAAAATTTGTGATTTACAAGTTTATATGATTAAACTATGTTTTTATTTTTTTAACTTGGTTATTAAAAATGTCCATTTTGTCTTGCTTTTGATTTACATTGTTTGTTCTAATTATAAAGTACAATGAATCCCTGAAGAAGTATTCCCTGAGAAATCATATCCAAAGCAAATCGTATATGTAAACATTATATAAGCGATTGATTCAGTATTATCATTTTATAATTCTGGGAAGTCATTCATTTAACATTATTTCTTCCTATTCCATATTGACACTTATATTTTAGGGTTTTATTATTTTTGTTTAATGTTCATTTTCCTTTCCGTAAAAAGTAAACTGGAAGCCAAAGCACCCTAGGTCATCCTAAGGATTTATACCTTAGCACAAAACAAAAAGCTGGAGAGAGCAAAAGAGTAAAATTTACTGAATAAGAAGGAACTTAAGTAAGGTGGATAAAGGAGTTTAGACGTGAGATAACAATGATACACTCTTATGAGCAATGAGGGAAGCATCACTAGTTAGCTTAGCACTGTCCCTTTTTGCACTTTACATCACCAAAGGCAAATTTGCAAATTTTTAAAAAAATGTTTCAAAGAGTATTTTTGTTCCATAAAAATCAACTTAGTATATTCCCATTTAGGCCCTACTTTTGGTCAAAAAAAAACTGCTTCCTTAAACTGAAAAAAGTTCCTGAAAGAAAATACAAGTCTCTGCTTACATTATCTTAAGTACAAAAATATATTCTAAAATAGTTAATAAATATTGGTGTTCACTTTACAGTCAAACACAGTATATTGCTTTTTGTATAACAGCTTCCCTGATGAAAAATGCTGCAAAAATAATTCATGTTCAGGCTAGAACAAAATTGGCAGTAAAGATTAAACTCACATTATACTAGAAAGGCAGGGGATTTCAACTTGAGCCTCAAGCAACTAGACATTCTAGTTAGAAATGTGTCAGTAAGATTAAATAGTTCAGGCTTTCCTCTGGGTAGCCTGAACTACCCAGACAAGACTGAATTTTCAAACATACTTTATTGTTAAAGAATGGCAGTTGATATTGAAAAGTAACTTTCATTTAACAAACATTAATAAGCCATTATTATATGCCAAGAATAGTTCTAGGTTCTAGACAGTAAACAAAACCTAAAAAGCCTTTCCATTGTGTAACTTGTATTCTAGTGAGTAAAATACCAAGTCATCGAGCCGAGATATAAAAATTTCCAATGCATGGAACTTCATATACTACCTTTAAAATGTATTTTAAATTTCAATAAATTTAACAGACATTTCCTATGCCTTGGTGGAAATATTAATATAAATCTTATGTTTTTTGTTATCAAACCAAATAATTCTCTTACATTTAAACCTAATAAATAAGATTATATTGTTATAATTAAAGTGTTTATTAGGTACCACTCCACACAAAAAATAAAATTTCTTAGGAAATATTTTTTCATTTGTGTGTGTGACTGACTAAATTACAGCTCAGTGTGATTAAAAAATTACTATAAAATATAAGACTAAAAAGGAATTCAATAAGATCTGTATATAGTTCAAAATTCCTGCATCACCTAGTAAATATTTTGAGATAGTTTATTTTTATTTATTTATCCAACATAGTACTATTTTAATTCTTAAGTTCTATATACTTGATTTTTCTGAATATTTAATTCCTGTATTTCATAAAAATCATCTAAATTATTAATAAAACTGAGCAACTTAAAAATATCCTATTCACATAGCATATTTTAAATGAATAGTAGCAAAATTAATGATTAAAGTATTTCATTTATAGCAGTACATATTTTTTCAAAAAAATTACTAAACCTCACAATTTTAATTATTTTCATTTATAAAACTTAGGATAACTCTTTAATATTTGAGTTTGCAAACTGGACTTTGATAGGACCTAGGCTATGGAATTGGAACCATTCAATTCATGAGAGGGAAAATCACATTATTTGCAACTGTCATTATCAGCTTCTGACCAATAATGGGTCATGTTCATTTGAATTATAATTTATTAAAAACAATCAGTTTAAATATTTTAAACATCATTTATAAGCTATAGAAATATAGGCATAAAAAATGGATGAGTATGTCATGGTGCAGAAATATTGCCCCATGTTGTCACTGACTTTTGAAATAACTTATACATTATACCTAAAACCCTTCCTAAGTTGGCTGGTATGGTTAATGATGGAGTTTCAGACTTAACTCTGCATTTCTTTGCTTCTCTGGTTTTCATTTAGACCTTTAACATCATTTCAGCACAATTTTTTTGGTTCAGTGCCTTCTTGCTAAGCAGCTCAGAATTTCCTTCAGGGTCCCTATGGATTCAATGCTGGACCCACTAAAACTTTCTTTGACAAATAATCTTCTGGTAAGTGTGACTTGTGTGGCAAATGCTCACTTATTTATGGCTGACATGGTCTTGTGTCAAAAGAACATAAAATTGAAGTTATAGTTAATAACCTGCCACTTGGTGTTATACCTGCATTTTTGCTCTTTTGCTGTTAAGGTTGTATGAGTATTTCCATTAAAAATTGATTTTCAGTGGTTTGTAAGTTAACTGCAAATGATCTGTCCATGAGAGATGAAAACTGATATATGAGTGCATCCCTTAGGAACCAACGCATAATTAAATCTGCATGGTTGTTTTAAAGTTAAATTGCAGTAGGTTAAGGGTGATATCAAAAAGCCATAGGTTTAGGGGAACATTGTAAATTAAATTTAGGTTGGATTCTTTTCATTTTTAATGAGCAAATACTATTAATTTAAATAATCATTTTGATTTCATAGAAATTATAAAAATATTAAAGTGCATAACATTTTTGCCTTTAAGAATTTGAAAGTTTGCCACTTGGTATTTTAGATTAATAGCTAGCAATATTAGAAACATTCTACCAAAAAAAACATGCTTTAGATTTTGCTATTAATGTTCACTTTATATCAACATATCCTATTATTTTTATTTTAAAAATCATTTAAATAAACAAATAATTATCATTTGCTTTCTCTTCAAAAGGTGCTGTACAAGATGCTGAAGGTTCAAAGATAAATGACACCGTATCCGCATGGAGAAGCTAACATTCTATTAAAGTAGATGACAATTTCAATTCTACCAGAAATATTCACTTTTTTTGTGAACGTGGAAAACGTTTTACCCCATCTAATCTGTAAGTGGTTTAACATTGAAATGCAGGTAAAAGATAAAATATATACCTCTCTGGTGAAGTTGTAAGAATTAAATGAGAATCTACACCTCAGCACTTAAAACTATGCTGAGACACATGACAAACATTAGCTGTTATTGTTATTAAGGTGAATAAACAAAGGGAAAGAAAATATATAAGACAATTTGGAAATAAATACATTTGTCTGAGATAGAATTATTGATGAACAAAGGTTCTAATCAGCAGGACTCGAAATTATAAATTCAATACAGGAAGTGTGAAGGTGCAATGAGCAAGACTTGGAAGTAAATTTGGAAATGAGTGGTGGAAAAAATCATAAAATAATTATTTCTAGATTTCAAGCCCGGATGACTGTGAGTGTGAAGGCAGCTTCATAATCATAAAAGGGACATCATTATTCATAATGATAGGGGAAAGAGATGAACTTACATGTCAGTTTTAAAGCTTCAAGTGTTCATAGGATATATGACTATCCAGAAGGTAGTTGTACACATGATGAGATATCTCAGAAAAATCTCCCCTTAGAACACATGAGAATGATATTTAAATTTCAACCTGCAGTATGTGGATATGCACAACCACCATTTTAATTCCCTGTTGCTCATGTTTGTAGTATTTGCATTATAACACATATTGATAAAAGTAATATGCAAACTAACTGCAATGAAGTGTTAAATATATGTATTATGCACAAAGATTGCTGTGTAAATTATATTTTTAGTCAATTGGAAAAATATAAATATCAAAATTGGGAAGAAATTAAAATATAATTTACAAAAATAAAATACAAATAAACAATGGCCAAAAAAAAAAATCTTCAAATTCCCTAAAAATAAAGAAGTGCAAAGCAATCCAATATACTTCCATATACAAGCCTTACAAATAATTAGCTTCAATAAATAATCCCCACAGTTATGAAGGTTATAAGCAAATTAATATTCTCCTCCAATGTAGTATTCTAGATATATCAGGGATACTCTCACATTGAACATTGGCCCCTGAATTTGTTCTTTTTTTTTTTTTTTTTGAGAAACAGTGTCTCACTCTCTTGCCCTGAGTAGAGTGCTGTGGCATCAGCCTAGCTCACAGCAATCTCAAACTCCTGAGCTCAAGCGATCCTCCTGCCTCAGCATCCCAAGTGGCTGGGACACAAGCAATGATGCCAGGCTATTTTTTCTATTTTTAGAAGAGAGGGGGTCTCCCTCTTGCTCAGGCTGGTCTCCAACTTCTGAGCTCAAGTGATCTTCCCACCTCAGACTCCCAGAGTGCTAGGATTACAGGTGTGACCCACTGTGCCCTGAATTTGTTATTATCTTTTTGGATAGTATTTCTATAAATACTATATTCAAATGAGAGTTCCCTCAATTATTTTATTTGATCCTAATTTATTTTCTGACTCCAGTTTTTGGTGAATATTTTCTTTAAAATATATCTTGAATCTACCTTTTATTTTCCATTATCAATCCTACTACCAAATTTAGATGTTTATAACTTTGTGTATGTATGATTTCAGGTAGTATTAAGCTTTAATTCATCTCTCTAAAATTTTCTTTGTCTAATTTATTCTGCATTGTTCCAAGAGCAGCATTTCAAAAAGATTTGCAATGCTTAAATAGTGCATTCTTGATAACATTTGTGTTGTGAAAAGAGAGAAACCAAGAAGCATCATAAAAGGAAAGATTCTTTCTTTGTTGTATTTATTCCCCTGGAGGGACTAATAGTGATGGTAAGAACAATATAAATAATAATAATATTACTGAATGAGCTGTTTAGCCTTTTCTTCCTGTAGAAAATAACAATGAAAATGATGTGACTGTTGACCAAAAATGTATGACTAAGGAACTCAAGTGCATGGATAAGTTTTACTTGCTACTATCAGTTGCGTTCTTGGAGGATAGAGTGATTAACCTAAATATAGTCACTTTCTTGTCTTAGCAGGAAAGCATGGAGAAGACCTAGCTGATCATTAAAGGGAGAACAAATGTAAAGAAAGAGAACCCCAATGAACACAACAAAACTAACCCAAAACAATAAACAACTACCACAAAAAAAGTGAATAATTAAATGTAACATAATATGGAATGAATCTCATATCATTATTTCTTAATGATATGGGATTCATCTACCAAAATATAGAGCAGTGACATACAAGAGGTTATGCCAGCAGGAAGTGAAAGTGTGCAGGACATGTAAGGAAGTGCAGTAAGAAAAAAAATTGAGAGAGAGATAAGAAATACGTAAGAAATTGCCACAATTTCCTATTGGAAATTGTAGTGAATGAGCATTAAATATATTTAATGGGATTAATGGAACCAGGACTATAACAGCAGAAGATTGGAAAAAGAAATAGCGAGGGAAACAGAATTGAGATAGGTGGTATAGAAAGAAAACAGATTTTGAAACCACATCTGAGTTTAAATTACTGCTTCATTGAATATTCACTGTATGACCCTGGGAAAGTCACATTCTCTTTCCAAGTATTTATTTCCAAATCCATAAAATGAAATATTAAAATATGTTTATCTACTCTCAAGATAAATATGGAGGTGCATAATTAAATAACTTACTCTAAATCTCACAGCAATATAAAAGCCAGGATGAGATCTAGATTTGTCATACTTTAAAGTCTGTGCTCTTCCTGTAACTTTAAGACACAATTAAAAAAAAAAAAAAAA
>JAQIFY010006584.1:0-10193 GCA_028533085.1 Varecia variegata
ACATGAAGAGTGCGATGTGCACTGTCTGGGGAATGGACACACTTGAAGTTCTGACTCGGGGGGATGGGGGTGGGGGAGGGGATAGGTGTATACCTACATGATGAGTGCGATGTGCACTGTCTGGGGAATGGACACGCTTGAAGCTCAGACTCGGGGGGTTGGGAGGGACATGGGCAATATATCTAACCAGAACTTTTGTACCCCCATAATAAGCTGAAATAAAAAAAAATAAATAAATATAAAATTGAAATGATACAAATACAAAAAAAAAATTGAAATGAGTCTGAATCAGCTTCTGCCACTTCCCTTTTTAGCTTTGTCCCTTTCCTTGGCCATTCCTTTATTCCTCGGTGTAAGAGCTGAAGCAACATCAGAGCAGAGGCTAGCCTTAGTTATAAATCAGAAATATCCCGATTCCCCCTCTTTCACAGTGGTATTTTTTTTGTTATTAATATCTGCATCAGGTGTCAGCAAACTTTTTTTCTGTAAGGGGCCAGATAGTAAATATCTCAGGCTTTGTGGGCCATACAGTCGCTTTCACAACTAATCAACTCTGTCACTGTAGCTCAAACGCAGCCATAGATGACATGTGAATGATTGAACGTGGTGTTTTTCAATAAAACTTTATAAAAACAGGCAATGGGCCAGGATGTTAGTTTGCTGTAAAAGTAACCAGAGGCACTGATTCAAAACTTACACCAGCTGAATCAACTCTTATATTTCTCCGACACATCGAAACAAGGCAGTCACGAGACATTTAGAAACTGGCAGCAGGTCAGCTTATTTGATCCAATATACTGGTGGCAAATTTCTACCTGGAATATTGGAATCATGAAATAAAGGAAGTTTTGTCACTTGTTGTCTCATTTGTACCTGCGGGATTCTAATTTATGGACGTGACTGAGTGACAACATGGAGAGGCCAATGCCATTGAAAGAAGAATTTATTGCTGGCATTTCCCAAGAAAAAGGGCACACCATGTCATGCCACGCAGGGCCTTGGGGGAAGAAGTGGCAGGTTTGGGTCAGGAGGCAAAAGCAGGAGTGAGGGGTAAGCCTAGGCCATAGCCTTTATAGGGGTTCTTGCAGGAAAGTGAGGCAGGGCAGGGCTAAGAGCTTAGGACTGGATGTTTTGAATGATTCTGGCATGCTTTGGAGCATAGGAGCTGTCCCTAACTGTTTGGTACTTGGTCCTGAGTTGATTTAGGGCAAGGGACATATTGGCTTGGTGTGTGAGACTTAGATGAAGGTGGTGGCTGGCTTGCATATGAGAGGCATGCTTCCAGGTGAGTTGTTTGCTACCTCTAGGAATTAGCCAGCCCTGGGAGGGGCAGTCCCTCTCTAAGTCTGGAAAGCCCCCCAAGATGTCAAAACATCATAAAATACAGCAAACATGGTTAATACCCTTATGTACTAAATGATTGTTGGTTAAGTCATGGACTACATGAAACTTCGTATTCCACAAGGCATCTAGAAAGTTCTGGCAAGGTCTTCACTAGTTCATTTGGGTAGGAGAGACTTTATTTTCTGGCCTGAATGTTATAAACAATTACTTATATTCCCTGTTTCACTTTGTACATGGGGATCTTGCTCATTACTTATCTTTTGAAAAAAACAGTATTTTTGTTTTTTAAGATCATAACAGAATTGGTTCAGAATAGCTTCACAGATTTAACTGGACATGGGGTATCTGGTTTGACACCATCCCTAGGGGAATTTTAGTTGCCGTAGTCTGTACTCTGTGCAATTGAAAACATGGTATTGCCTTCCAAAGCTCCAAATGTAGACATCTTCCTAATGCTCTTAGTGGTTAAGAAATGCACTCTTTTCTTTTCTTTTTACCAGATTTAAATATCTCAGTTGACTGCAGCTTTGATCATGGGATCTGTGACTGGAAACAGGATAGAGAAGATGATTTTGACTGGATTCCTGCTGATCGAGTTAATGGTAGTAATATTTCGATTTGACTATTTCATGTTCTACAACACAGTGAAGGCACAGAAGGCTCTCCGGTGATGGAGGGTTGTTATTCCTGTTACTGGTTAGATCAGGGTTGGTTGTCACCTTACACCTTCTGAGATCTCCCCTGACGAATGACTAACTTGGCCCAGCATACATTCTCCTCCTGAATCCCTCTCCCTCAGACACACCCCGACAAAGGATACGCCAGCAAACCTCTTCCATACTCACTCTCCTGCTGCTGGGAGAGAGATGCTGAGATGTGTGTGAAGTTTGGGAGTGTTGGGAAAAGGTAGAAAGAAGTTGTTCCTTTTTTCCAGTTTACCAGCCATGGCATTCTGTAGTTTTTGTTTTGTTTGGGGGGGGATATAAATCTTGAAAGAAAATATGACCTCCACCTAAATATAGAGTTTTAGTAGTGTCACCCCTCAAAGTGCTATCAAAACTGCAAGGGGGTTTTGGCCTAGGTCCATCTGCTTGCCACACTAAAAGCTAATTATTGAGACAATGAGGATTGCCAAGGAAGGAAGGAATTTTTTAATATGAAAGATGTCTGTTGGAAGAACAGGGAATCAGCCTCAAATCCCTCTCCCCAACTAACGGAGAGTGTGGGCTTTTTAAGGAGGAGCTGCATGCATTGAGGCAGGTTATTGGGAATGGCAAGTCTTGGCATCAGGAAGTCTGCCTAGGGGCCTTCAGAATCTCACTCCTTGTCTTGCAGAAATTCCACCATTTCTGGGAAACAACTCAGAAAAGTCAAGTAGTTAGTTAAAAATTTGAGGGTTCTGGTCATCATGCCCTCTGGCCTGCAGAGGGAAAACAAGGGAGGGAGAGGATTATAAAAAGCATATACGGGTCATTGAAATTTGTTCATAAAGTTAGTTACAAAAGCATCAAAACCATAATGAGCATCAAGTCAATGACCTGAATTCCCGGACTGACCTTTCCCTTCTATTGCTTGAAGATTTCTTTCCAGCAGCCACTTGACCTTGGATTTTTCTCACCCTCAGCTCTGAGCTGCAGATTCCCTGCCCTTTCCATCGCCAGCTTAAACACTATCGAAGGACCCTAGCTTTTCCCTTAGGTAGAGCATTTGGCTTGCAGATTCCTTTTGGAACACAGACTGAATCCCTGTCTCCTGAAGGCTGACTATATAATTAAAGACAACTATTACACCTTCAGGGACTCCAGTTCCTTACCAACCAAATTATTTTTGGGGGTTATCTAGAACCTTCCTCTAGATAAATTTCTCTCCAAGATCTTTCCTTCTAAGCCCTCACATGCAAACAGGAAACCTGGGTATCCCCTAACAAGAATTCCTTTTAGAACAGGGTACAGGGGATACGTCTCGCACAGCAGTTGTGTGAGTGGGACTATCGCTAAAGATTCAGGGCAAGTACAGGGCAAGTTTAACCAGGTCGGAGACAATGCATCTCTGGAGAAGCTATCTTGTTGATAACTAACCTGAGTTTCTCCTTTCTTCCATCATGGCATCTCTAAATTTGTGTCTACAAGACTATATCACATTGGGAGCCCCTGGGTTATTCCAGGATCTTGATAGCTCACATAGTCACTCAGCAATGTCTTACACTGAGTTTTCCATCAATAGGAAGTCCCCTATTTATAAACACCCAATTCACAAATGACCCCAAGGTTTGCAGCTTCTGCATCATTCAAATTGTACCCCTCTCCTCCTGTACCTCCACCAGATCTCTAGGTGGGCTTGTCTCTCCCTACAGAGTTAAATATAAAAAAGAAACATGGGATAAGTTAGCATTATTAGAGGGATAAAACCTCAGAGATAGCTCAAAGCGGGCTTTATCTGGGAGAGAAGGAGAAACCTGTCACAGTGGATCACAGAAGAGTGAGTGTAGCTGATAGAGTTACCAGATAAAGTATATGATGCCTACATTTCAGATAAGCAATAAATACTTTTTAGTATTCTTAGACATGTTGCTTATCTGAAATCCAAACTCCACTGGGAATCCGGTATTTTTTTTTTTTCTCCTCCTCCCCACCGGAATCCGGTATTTTTATTTGCTGAATCTGGCTACCCTACTACCTGGGGAGGAAGACCAGACAGTCTCTGGTCTCTCTCTCCAGTAAAAACTAAGGCAATGTCAGGCTGGGTTCTGCAAGTGTCTCCAGGAATTGCACTAGCAGAAGACTTCACCCATTCCCAGGTGTCTTTCTCCTGGCTTCTATGGGAATTCCTCCTTCTTATTGACTTCTTCAGACCCTACTCTGTGAGAGTTTTTATCCAAGTTCATCAAAGCCACAACCAGAAGATTAGAGATGAGCGAAAGTTCACTACCACAGGTTAAGAGATACTTAGAAGATTTGCAGGAGTAAAGAGATGTTCCTGTCATCCTAAATCAGAACTTGGAGTGATATATTACACATGGTAGTTGAGCTTCGTGAAACCATTGGTACAAAGGCAGATGTGTTGTGGATTAAACACCACCCTATGTATCCACCTAAGGAGCTGGCCATCCATTATACCTGTCATTGATTCAGTGGGGAAATACATTCCAAGGTTCAAACCAAAATGGAAATGAAGTTCTGAAACAAAAGTTATCCATCAGCTGCAGATTACCTGCAGTGCTGAAGGGATTATTTAATTCAATTCTTACGTGCTATCTGCTACTACTCAGCTTTGGGAACGTGGACAAATTCCTCAGTTTCTCTGACCGTCCGTTTAATTCTCTATATAACAAAGAATTTCACCTGTGTGATCCCTAAAATACATTTTAGCATGAAAATTTTGTTCCTATGTTTGAAATGAAAAAGACTTCAGCTTTCCCTGTAAGAAACTATTGTTCGCTTTTTTATAGCTATCTTGTACATTATAGCCAAACCCTTTATGATGGCCTCATTAACTGTGCATTTTTTTTCTTCTCTTAAAGCTGTTGGCTATTATATGGCAGTTTCGGCCTTGGGAGGTCACAAGAAAGACATTGGCCGATTGAAACTTCTCCTCCCCAACATGCAGCCCCAAAGCAACTTCTGTTTGCTCTTTGATTACCGGCTGGCTGGAGACAAAGTAGGGAAACTTCGAGTGTTTCTGAAAAACAGTAACGATGCCCTGGCATGGGAGGAGACCAGAAGTGAGGATGGAAGGTGGAAGACGGGGAAAATTCAGTTGTATCAAGTAACTGATACTACCAAAAGTGTAAGTGGAGAACAATTATTAAACTCGATATTTACATTCTTTTTCAATGACTTAAAACAAAACACTTACTGAAGTACCTAGGCATTGGGGATACAAAGATGAACAAAACTTTTTCCCTACACTTAAAGAGACTACATGCTGGAGCGAAATAGGCGAGGAGATTAATCAGCACAACTAATGAGGAAACTCGTCTGGTGCGTGCCTGTCATGTTCTATGGAAATGACCTGTTTGTGTGTCAGGCTTCTTGCACCAACCAACTTCCTCCCAAACCAGGCTATATATTCCTTAATATGTAAAAGAAGGACTTACAGAACTAAGAAAAGCTGTTATATTCACAATTATGGTTTATATAGATTAAACTCAGCAAAGGGAAAAGGCACATGGAGCAGAATCCAGCAGAGACCAGGCACAAGCTTGTCGTTTTCCTCTTCCGGTAGAGTCATAGGGGTAGCTCTTAATTCTCCCAGCAACTGTGTATGACAACATTCACAAAATATTGCCCCCCAGGAAGCTCACTCGTGCCTTGGTGTCTAAGGTTTTTGTTGGGGGGGGGGGGAGTCAGTCTGCCCACGTGACCACTTGTGTGGCTGACTTATCCAGTCTCCAGCCTCTCCAGAGGTCAGGTTGATACTATATGACCCAAACCGTTATCATAAATAATATTACTAGCATAATCTGTCTGGCATGGCCCAAGGCCTCAGGTAAACAAAAACACTTGTAGGCAGGTAGGATATTCCAATGGCTTAGAGGTTATCTCCTAGGAACCAATTAAGAACCAAACCTTCCTTTGGAATATGGAGGGTTCGGCCAATGCAGACCTGCTGAGTTAATCCTTTATTGCACAGTGGGTTTAATAAAGGAACAGGAAACAGAGTTTTAAGAGAAAGTTGGCCAATGAGATGAAACACGGAGAAAGAACAAATAGGATAAGAATGACAAAGAGTCTATTGAATTTGACCATCAGAAAGGTGGCTGGTGACCTTTGCAGGAGTTGTTTCTTTGGAGGGAAAGGGCGAAAGGTCACACTATGAAAAGATGAAGAGAAGGGATCAGAGCCTGGAGGCCACCACTGTGGACCCTAGTGAAAAGTTTGGTGAAGGTGGGAAGGCAAAAGATAGGGTGAAATCTAGAGTGATGTACATGAAGAGGTGATAACAGGAAAAACAATTAGTAGATCCATGAATTGGAATTCTATTTATACTTTGCTTGTGAAAAGTGATGATTAATGTGAGTAAAATCCTATTTCTTGGTAATAGGCATCAAACTAGAAAGCCTAGTCCCTAGAGTCACACATTAAATTTAACATCTTTTTATTTATTTGTCACACTTCAGTTGAAGCAGAACATCTTATTTAAGACATGACTGTAAATAAAAGTAAATGTTGGGTGCCAGTTAATGAATTTCCTAACCACACTTCCCCCTATAGTAAAAGCAACCAGTGCTTGTTTAGGATTGATACATATGTTAATTCAGATTTATTCTCATTGCAGTGCATTTAAATAGATCCAAATCCAATCCACATGTTTACCTTGTATTTGTGGCATGGTTTGGGGACTGTGGCACTGAGCCATGCTATATATGGATGACATGCCCTGTCAAGAATTGAAATATGCCTCTGCACAGAACTCATAATCACTCCCATGTTGACTGAATTCACGTGCTGGGGAATATTTGTTATATAACATGGTAGCTTGCGGAGAGGGTATACTACCAAAATAGTGATTAATTAAAACGCACAGTTTTAAAAACATGCCCCCAAAGAGCCTGGCCAGCAATCACACTATATGTAACACAACAGTGCTATGTGAACGGGGATGCTCAGACCCAGGCCCTGAATTCTTCAGTCCTAGGAGAAACCTCGATGGGGGTATTGGGGGTGGGGAGGCTGACTATTCCAGACTAAAGCATATATTCCAGTTTAGCAATGTCATATTGTCCCTGGATATTTGTGACAGAGGTAACTCTTGCTCCACAAACTTGGACATAGACGATAAGTCACAGTGCTTTCTCTAAATCAAATTATATCTGAATCCAAAGCCTCATCCCATCCAAAGCCTCATTAGGCTGGGGGGAAATTCAGTCTCCGCTATTTGCTCATGCAGGGTTGGGGGGAGGGGCCCCCTCTCTAGGGTAGCCTGAGCTTCTGGAAGGCTAAAAGTGACCCAGATATTAAGAGAGGGGAGCACATCTTCACTTCATCATGGGGGGCATGGATTCCCATATTTTCTGTACCTCGGTGGCCCTTGAAGTCACTCATCTCTTCAACTTCCATGCCAGACTAGGACACAGAAACCTTTACTGAGGCTGGAGTCTTGTTGCTGAGAATCCAGCCTCAATAGGAGCTCTGCCAGTGAGCGGCAGTGGGGTGGCTTCCTAGTCCTGGAGAATCTCACTTCTCCTCCCACTGCTTCTCCTTCTGGCCTTCCACCTTCGGCTAGCATAGCCTCCTCAAGGAGGTTAAGCTTGTGGGGAACAAACATCAGGAAGGGGCTTGTCTTCCAGAAAAGTCTGCTTTTGATTGTTATGTTTCAAATCCTCTTGATAAAAGAGAACATTAAAATCTGCCTAATGTTTTTTGGACCAGAGTAGGCAAAATACAGTGAAAAACAAATACAAATTAGCATGTCAGTTAATTATCCTGACATTTATTTGTAATTACCCAGCAGATATCAGTCAGGGATCTCAGTGATAGAAAAGCCACCATATCCGAAGGTGTAGACTCACCCACCCTCAATATCTCCCCCATTGCAGCTGCTGTGAGGGCTCTTCTGGGCTCACTTCTACTTTTTTTAAAAATACCCAAAGGCTCACGCCTGTAATCCTAGCACTCTGAGAGGCCGAGGCGGGTGGATCACTCGAGGTCAGGAGTTCAAGACCAGCCTGAGCAAGAACAAGACCCCGTCTCTACTAAAAAAATAGAAAGAAATGATCTGGCCAACTAAAGTATATATAGAAAAAATCAGCCAGGCATGGCGGTGCATGCCTGTAGTCCCAGCTACTCAGGAGACTGAGGCAGGAGGATCACTTGAGCCCAGGAGTTTAAGGTTGCTGTGAGCTAGGCTGACGCCACGGCACTCAATCTAGCCTGGACAACAAAGAGAGACTCTGTCTCAAATAAATACATAAATAAATAAATAAAATAAAAATACCCAAAGGGAACATCTTCCTGAAAGTAGTTCCCTCCTGAGAAGAGACTAGAGGAAGAAGAAACTTCTGTACCCAGCTATGCTATCACTGGCTGCTTAGTAACAGCTTGTCTCCAACAGTTCTCAAGAATATGTTCCCAGCTTCATTGCACGGTAGTAATATTCTCCAGGGATTAGGGGGTTGGGTGGGGTAAACTCACAACTAATGGTCACAGACACAGTGAGCATTGTAGAGGGGAAGGGCATGCCTCTAAACCTCACTTGGGTGAGACAAGACATAAAATGTAACCAGAAGATATTTGCACTTCTGTGTTTATTGCAGCAATAATCACAATGGCTAAAATGTGGAATCAGCTTAAGTGTTTATCAAGGGACGAATGGATAAAAAAGATGTGGTGTATGTACACAATGGAGTATTATTTAGCCGTGAAAAAGAAGGAAATTTTGTCCTTTGCAGAAATATGGATAGATCTGGAGGACGTTATTTTAAGTGAAATAGACCAGGCACAGAAAGACAAATATTGCATTTTCACACTCATATATAGGACCTAAAAAATTGATCTCATGGAGGTAGTGAATAAAATGATGGCTACTAGAGGTTGGTAAGGGTGGTGGGAAGGGGTAATGAAGAGGTGTTGGTGAAGGGGTAATTCTGTTAAATAGAAGGAAAAAGTTCTAGTGTTCAATAGTGCAATAGGGCAACTATAGTTACCAATAATTTATTATATTTCAGAATAGCTAGAAGTTTTCAAATGTTCCCAACATAAAGCAATGATAAATGTTTCAGGTGAATCATGTCCCAATTACCCTGATTTGATTATTAAATGTTATATGCTTGTATCAAAATATAACATGTACTCCATGAATGTGTACAATTATTATGTATCAATAAAAAATTTAAAAAAAAAAGAATATGATCCTAGCTTCAAAGCCAAGGAGAGTAGCCCAACAGTGGGCAGTCACAGGCTCTTGTCATCCCCATTTGTTCCCCTGAGGTTTCCTTTCTTCTCTTTGGAGGGCCAGAGAAAGCTGGATACAATGATGACAGCAAGCTTAAAGTTGCTTCATCTCTATAGTTTTGAAAACTATTCTGTGATTATTTATAAAGCAAAAAAGAGGCCAGGCGTGGTGGCTCACGCCTGTAATCCTAGCACTCTGGGAGGCTGAGGTGGGCAGATCGTTTGAGCTCAGGAGTTCAAGACCAGCCTGACCAAGAGAGAGACCCCGTCTCTACTAAAAAAATAGAAAGAACTTAGCTGGACAACTAAAAATATATAGAAAAAAAAATTAGCCGGGCATGGTGGCGCATGCCTGTAGTCCCAGCTACTCGGGAGGCTTAGGCAGGAGGATTGCTTGAGTCCAGGAGTTTGAGGTTACTGTGACCTAGGCTGACGCCATGGCACTCTAGCCCAGGCAACAGAGTGAGATTCTGTCTCAAAAAAAAATAATAAAGCAAAAAAGAGATGTTATTGGGGATGGTGAATAGTTGTGTGATGCCATCGTTGTGAGTATGATTCTTAAGGGATCTTTCTTTAAAATGTCAATTTATATAATTTTGAATTTATAAAAAAAAGTTTAAAAAAACAAAGAGAAATTACTTTATTGAAAAATAGTAAAGATTCATAATCACACCACAGTAACATGCATGCGTTCATATTTTACATTTTACTTTCCACATGAATACATATTTTAATCTGTTTATAACCACAGTATGCATAGAGTATTGTTGAGTTTCATTTTGATAGAATATGTATGTGTGTTGTTTTAAAGAAGAATAACATGTTCCAAATTAAATATTCTTTTTTCTCTAAAATTTTTGTTCTAAGGTAACCTTAAGAATCTTTGAATCAGAATCATTTTTGCTATCCTCTAAATCTGCTTGTTTCTGATACTGATAAGTATAGAACCCACTAGGC
>JAQIFY010006585.1:0-10192 GCA_028533085.1 Varecia variegata
GTTTCTCGAGCCCCTACAACGTGCTAGACACCTTGCTAGGGCTGGGTTACAGCGACAGAAAGACCAGCAAGATCCCGCTTCCGGAAGCTCTCCCTCCGGTGTCTGCATGTGCAGGGTGATGGCATTGGGGGTCAAGGACGTAGTAACGGTTAAACAGAAAAAAAAGTTACTTTTAAAAATTCCCAGTGGAGATGTATTGATATATTAAATAAAAATAATTCTTAAAAGAACTCTATTAGAGAACTCTGTGATCTGGTATTTACTGGATCCCAAAATATGTCCAGATAAGTACAAACACAAACAAACAACAAACAAGCAAAAAAACACCTTGCCCAGGAATATCCAGCAATCGGAAGAGGAGTTGACTCAAGCTTTAACCACTTTTTTATGTCAAAAAAGTAAAATGATTACAATCAAACATCATTCACGCTAAACTTGACCAAGGCCCTCGTGATGCACAGCAATTGTTCCATCAGGTGTTCAGAGGATCGTACTCTACACCTGCTGCCTGCTTGTTCATGGGGCTGTGCAACAGGTTGGCGAACAAGAGCGATTTGAAAGGGTCAGAGATTTGCACGTACATGGGGTCGCCTTGTTACTAACGGATTCATTTCTCCTCTCTTAGATCCTCAGACCAGAAAAGTAAAAATGATGAATAGAGAAATGGAAAGGAAAGAGTTGAGAGGAGAAAGGCTGAAGAAGGGCGGACTCCAGTTAGACTAAGAACAGGCTGGAAGAAAGGGCACCAAGAGCAAGAGGGCAGGGGAGGAAGTGAGCGATGAAGAAAAAGAGGAACTGCAGTTTTGCAGAGTTGCTAAGCTCTGGCTCAAACCTGGTGGAAAGGAGTTTCCTTGTTGTTGAACTGCGAGGGGCCCCTGCTGTCTGGGCTGCCCAAGTTCTCAGGGATGCGTCGCTGGATTGAATGTCACCAGCTGGATCCCGCCCAGCACATGGCGGGGTAGCCTGAGTGCAGAGGAAACCACAGCACAGGAGCAGATGGCCGAGACGCGCCTAGTGTCTGCAGCGCTTTAATCCCCTGGAGATACATCCCGGGAAACATTTTGTTTCCTCTTTCTCAATCGGTGAAGCAAGACATTTTAATATTCCTAATTACCTCCACCCACACAGCATATTTTTGGTAAAGGCAACACTAAGAAGGGCAAGGGCTTGTTCGGCCAAGTGCTGCTGAGACGGGCACGGAGGGGTGCGAGGAGAGATGCAGTCCACACCCGGCCCCTGCACGCGGGGGCTGGGGGAGTCCGCGGAGAGCGCCGAGCCTCCTGCCTGCCTTATATAAATATTGTGAGGATTGATGTGATCGTGTTGGCAAACTGCTCTGCGCTCCTGAGAGAAGGAGCGTTAGTTACAAGGATACGGTTTTATTATTCATAGCACGGTGTGTGCTTACTGCTGGAGCACTCCGACGCAACCTTCCCTTTGGGTTGTAATTTCACTCTGCTCCTTCCCGCTCCTCCTGTGTTGGGGACCAGCAGCTCGGGTTTCTATATGTGAAAAGCAAGTTCCTTCATCACCAACTACTCCGATCCATCAGAGGAGAATGAAGGAGTGCAGAAAGTTCGATAAGAGCGACGCTATTGCCCCGGCGAGATTTGCCCGAATGGGACGGCTCAGCCAGCGAGGGGGACACGAGACAATGAGCCTCGGCTCACAAGACACTGCCGAGCAAGACAATCGATAGCAGGAGGAACGAAATCAGACCACAGCCAGGTTTCGGCACCTTGGGGAAATAACGAGGAGAAGGAGACTTTATTAAGACTGTTCCGTCAATCCTCCCTGGTCCTTTGAGACATCCTGCTTTAAATATTCCAGTCCACTTTGGAGAGCAGAGGCAATCCCAGGGCAGATTGATCCTGCACTAAATGGACATTTAGTTAGCTCTAAGATGTGGACAGGAGAGATGGATTTCCTTGAGGAAGGGGGAGGCCCTCCGACTCCACCCTCAGGACAGTCCAGGACGCACAGCGCGGCTTCCTAAGAATGCCAAGCAGTCAGAATAATGCCCAGGAGGGAAAAGGGGTGCGCCAGAAGAAAGGAAGGATGGTCACAACTGACTTGGGAAAATGGTACAAGTTGGGGATCTTGTCTATATAGTCTCCTTAAATAAACTGCAAACAATGACACTGCTGCTACTCGATACTAGTCCCAGAGCAAGGGGAAAAAACTGTCTGGTCTTTCTCCCCTCTCCTGCCCCAACAAACCTGGACACCTGTGGGCCCCTCCCCCTTGCCCTGATGCTTCAATGCAAAGTTCTAAAAACGGTCAGAGCTGCATCACGTTAGAGGTGGCACAGTTTAGAAAGTAGCATTTTATTGAGCGCCTGCTACAGGCCCAATGCGTTCCTATGCACTGTGGGCTCAGGAAAGAAAAGCACTGTTGTCTCCTGTCTGAAAGGAGTTTACAGATGTGCCAACATCCACGAAGTCATTACAGACTATGTCTCAAGGATGTAAACAACAAGTGCCCAAATGCACAGGACATAGAATAAATATTGCTTCTCAGTCTTGAAAGACAACCTGGGACTGACAAGGCTCCCTTGGCGCCTGCCCAGCTGCCACAGTCATTCCAGGAAGCCCACTGGGCCCCCTGCCCACTCATTTGCAGGGATGGTCCCACCTCAGTCCTTAAAACCTGGGCTGGAGCTAAGGCAGCCCCCACACCTTCACCTCCCCCTCCGCCAAGGCAGCCCCTCACCTGCCCCCTCCCTACCTCCCGCGGGGAAAGGGTGTCAGAGGGCTGACCTGGCGCAGCTTCCCTCCTCCCAGGGCCCAGAATTGGGCTTCATTCCCACCAAACAGTTCTCATAACAGGATTGCTACAGGGACGGTATGGGCATGGGACATAAGGTCAGATTGCAACCCTCGAGATGTACAAACAAGTATGAACTACACACCCAAGATAGGAACAAAGCAGCCAACGTACCTTGAGTCAGGAGGGCCTTAGAACGTATCTCTAATGCAAAGACAAGGTCAAAGAAACTGGAGAGGTAATGTGAGGCCTTCAGAGGTCTGCTCTGAGATAACCACAGGCTCTCTGGGCTTTGGGGAAATGTTTTCCTCATCCTCAGGCTGCCCAGAGCCAAGCCAACATAGCAGCCACCTTGCTGGTGAGAGCCAAAGCAGGGACACCCTCCCATGAGCCAGGCTTCTAAGCTCCCTCCTAAAAGTCCACTCTGTCCCCTGGCCCAGACAGTGACCTTGCAGCATGTCAGGGACCTGGGCCAACTCCTGCACCCCCAGACCCCAGAGTGTTTGCATTTGAGAGGACTCTGTAGGGGAGTAAAAAGACAGTGAGTGATTTGGTAGCAAAGGGCGCCAAATCTGTTAAAACTATATCAGCCTTGAAAGTAATTTTATAGGTAAATAGGAAAAGGCCTTAAATTCTTATGCAAGTTCTCCCAGCTAGTCCACGGGATTTGGTGCAGGTCTCCTCTATCAAGTCTAAGCTTTTCTCCTAGAACAGTCAAAAGCCTGCTTACCTGCTTGGGTTGGCAGCAAAACCAAATGCCGCTGCCTCTGAGAACCACCAAAGACCCAGCACCCGAATACCTCATCTCACCAGCCCACTCCCTGCCCCGCCCCTGCCCAGCTAACTGCTCCGGGTGTCCAGGCTCCATCTCGCCCAGCCCTGTGTGGGCGCTTTCTGCTGTTTTTTGACTGGTAATGACCCCATACCCTCCCCCCTGCAGCTCATACCCACCTTGCACCTGGCCTGCCGCTCTGCTCCTCTGGGTCTCCTCTGACCTCCATTCTCTGCCCAAACCTGGTGGATGTGCTGTGTGACTGCTCCGCTCCCAGGTTGGCCCTGGTCCCGGTATCGTTAGTTACTGGGTGCCTACTCTGCAGAGGGGTGGCATACACAAAGGTGAAATACAAACAGGGCCTCCACCGCCCTCTGGGAGCTTGACCCAAGACCAGCCAGGATCTGGAACCTGCTCCAGTTTATAGAGCAGGGAGAGTCAGTCCTGTAA
Source organism: Varecia variegata (assembly GCA_028533085.1). Classification (NCBI taxonomy): domain Eukaryota; kingdom Metazoa; phylum Chordata; class Mammalia; order Primates; family Lemuridae; genus Varecia; species Varecia variegata. Next base: position 3,989 of record JAQIFY010006585.1, read on the forward strand.
AGACAATGCCTTTGAGAATGCTTAGGGACAAAAATCACATCACGCAAACACAGCATTGAAAAGATGAGGCCGACACACAGCCAACAAAGATCTGATAGCTCTTAGTGGACCACACACACTGGATGAGTCAGCCACAGCTGCCAGGACTTTAAAAGGTGTTAATGATCTCCAGGTGAGTGCCTCTTAGGGCCTCTGATGGCCTCAGAGGAAGGATCCATTATGCTGCCCTTCTCACCTCACAAATGCATGTCGCTGGTCTCCAGGGACTGGTGAGGGGAAGTGATGGATAGACTAGACCAGGCTGCATTTCTGATCCTGGAAAGTGGAACAGGCACAAGTCAGCTCTCAGCTCAAGCACAGTCGGAGCAGGGGTCCCCCTGGGGCTTTTTCTCGAGTCACCACCTGAGCCCAGCCCCTTCCCCTAGCTCCTTCTCTAACTGCTTTCCAGGAGGAGGAAGGCAGATGCCTTCACCCCCGCCCATCGCCCCCCACACTCCCAGGGAAAGAGAGGCACAGGTGCTAAGTAATCATTGAGTTATCACTCAGCCTGTGACCCCTGGTACCGCTTTCCAGCAAACAGACCACCTCTGATGAAAGCATCCCAGACAGCCGAGCAGTTACTAAGTGGCAGCAGTCACAGACCGGACAGACCCTGTGCAGACAATGTGTCCAACCCTGCAGGAAACGGGAGGATGATAAATATTTAGCATCTGCCCTGCACACGCCCAGTGCAGCGAGGCTCTCTAAAGAGGTGCTTCCTCCTGAATGACTTCCTGTCCCAGCAGGCACCACAATACCTAAGCTAAGATGCTGATGGTAAAGACGGCTCACAGCAGGGTGCAGGCTGGGCCCAGGCACCTGGAGAGAGAGGCGGGAGAGGAGTGGGTGCTTCTCAGCCTTGCAGCTGGGGTTCCCAGCTTTGGAGCACTTCCAAGTCACTGGGGGATTTGAAAAACCCCAGACCGGTGAACCCAGAACCTCTGGGAATCAAGTTTAAAAAGATTTATAAAGTTTATTTGGAAATCATGTCAAACTTACTGAAAAGTTGCAAGAATAAGATTAACACGAAGCATACCCATATGTCCCTTACACTGATTGTGAACATTTTAACCTAACTGCTTTATCGTTTCTCTCTCTTTCCACATGTGCACGTGTGGACGCGCGAGTGCACACACACACTCACACATAATACTAAAACATTTCTTTCTGAACCATTTGAAGGTCAGTGACATTGTGGTCCCTAAACAGGTCGGTGTGTAATTGCTGAGGACATTCTCCTACAGAACCACAGTGCAGTTACTGACTTCAGCGAATGGAGCACTTTCGGAATCGGTAAGTCTCTAACTCTTCCGGGGAGTCTGATGTGTAGCCAAGTGTGAGAACCACACGGGGCCACTGACACTCGCCCCAGGGTCTCGCCTCCGGGCAGAGGGAGCCGAGGAGAGGCTGGTGTCCACATTGGGTTTTCCAGGCTCACCCTCGCACGACTGAGACGCAGGGCAATCCCGGGGTCTCATGTTTCCGATACTTGCTCTCCTACCCCCCATTTTTCTTCTCTCTCATTTCTCCATTTCCCCAGAGGCGACTTTCTTGTGGCCCAGGTTTATTCTTAAGTATTAGGTGGTTTAGTAATAATTTAATGTCACACAACAACCCATTGAGAAACGACCCTGAGTTTTGTTCCAAGTGCTTTGGCCTTTTATAACTAAAATGAATATTTCCCCCATCCACTGACTCCCCACCCCAGCCGTGCTCCAGGACCCACTGCTGTGTCTGCTGGGACAGCCATGTGCAGGCTTCCAGCAGTTGAACTGTGTCTACTTCAAACTGAGATGTGCTGTCGGTGTAAACCCACACCAGATTTTAAAGACTTAGTGTGTAAAAAAAGAAAACCAACTATCTCATTAGTCATTTTTTATATTAATCCAGTGTTTAGAAATGATAATATTGTGGATGTATTGGGTCCAATAAGATGTCATTTAAATTCATTTTACTGTTTCTATTCTTTAATGTGGCCACTTGAAAACTAAAATGAAATGTGTGGCTGGCGTAATATTTTTATTGGACAGCGCTGGTCTAAAATCTCCCTGCCCCAGGTGGAAGTAACACCTTTAGGGCTGGGAGTTGATGGTAAAATGAGGGAAACCGGTTGATGGGTGCCCGGTGCCCAAACAGGAGTAGGTGGTTGTAGTGGAAAATGCAGGCCTTTGAAGAGAATAGCTGGACTTTTTCCAGAGGGAAAGAAGGAGGTAGAGAAAGTGAAAAAGAGAGTTGTCCAACCTGGAAGGAGGTAGTTGGGATTCAGAGGTGGGAAAGGGGACAGTGAGCTGCAGGTCCTCCAGGGCCCTGGCCCTGTCGTCAGGCAGGGACGGCCATGGAGAGCCGGCCACTGAAGGCCTGGGCCAGCAGTCCAGGGCACAGTCCCTGAGGGTGAGTAGCCATGACCAAGGTGACTTCCGGGACATATGTGGCAGGATGTAACACCCTTATACCCTGGACTCCTATATGCCCTTGGGAATGGAAGTGGGGCCAGGCCATGATTGATAATGGATTTCCAGCCAAGGTAACAGGTGGGGACCCTGATTTCCCCACGTGTTCCAGAGCAATTGACACCTGTTACATGTATACAGGACCCCAATTCGCCTCCTCGTCCCAGTGTTTCCCTACAGGGGAATCATATGGAAAGGTCTCTCACCCCACAGCATTCCTTTAGATGTTTGAAGATAATCAGGAGAGTGTCAAGGACTGTTCCTTGGGAAGTTGGGGGATAGTGTCTCTAAATACTCTGAAAATGAGTGGAAAATTGTTTGCATTTGCAGATGTGCATTTTTCTGGGGAGGGCAATTTATACACTTGATCAGGTCCTTAAAGGAGGTCTGAAAAGTCCTTCAGGGGAGATGCCCTGCTTTCTAGCCTGTCTGTCCTCATTCATCTGCTCATTCATTCATTCACCATGTGTTTGCACAAGTCCTCTTATCCCTGAGGCCCTGCGGCCCCAACTGGAATATTTCCCATGAAGCTCCTTAACTCTCGCCTCTGCTCCCCCAATGGGTGTCAGTCTGCATGTGTCAATCACAAGTCCACTCGTTGCTCTTTTTCCATCTTAAAGCCTCACGCAACCCCCGCATCAAAGCAACAGCAGGCGGTGGGTAAATTGAAATTTTCCACTTTCTCTCCTCCTGTCTCCACCTCCACCCTAAGAAGGCCTTGAGGCTTCTCAGAAAATATCCCTGGTGAGGTATTAGCAGATTACTCCTCCTCTGAGGACTCATTTGAAGTTTTACTGAAGATCCTGGGAAGAGTAGAACATTTTCACCCATTAAGGAGCGAATCTCGGTTGATGGCATTGAGGCCCCTCGAGACCTGGTGAAATGCGAGTGGAGGGACCGATTTGGGTGACAGCAGAGCCCGCATCAGACCACAGGCCAGCCTCCTTCCCCGGGGTGGTGGCCCTCCCTCCCACGGCACCACGGCCTGGGCCTCGATTTCCCCACGGGCACCTGCTGCCCCTCGCTCCTTGCTTGCTCACCCGACACTCCCGCACCTGCACCTTTGCCCACGTCGTGACCCCTTCCTGGGAGGCTCTCTCCCATTTTCCAGCCCACGCAACGCCTTCCCGTCCTTTTTTCAAATCTTCACTAAGTCCCACTTCCTGTCTGAGTCCCTGAGCAGGGCTCCATCCACCACGTGTCTCCCTCCCCTGCTGTCCTGCGTCTGCCACACCCCACTCACCCCGTACCCACCCCCACATCCACAGCACAGGCTTTGCCCCTACTCACCTACTTTCTTGAATTTTCTAACTGCTTTAAATGGAGGGACTTGCCTTCCCAATAAAATTATTAACTTTTCTGGGTGATTTGTTTTTCATAATTGAGATTTCTCTGGGTTTTGGTTGGATTTTTAGTAATAAGACACTGTGAACAAGACACATATAATTCATAATGCAAGTGCTAGCATCCAAAAAGCCACACAATTGTAATCTTCTCCCAAACAGTTATCCCAGTGACTTTCCCAGCTTACACTGGAAGGCAAATTTTCTTAAAAAGAGGCAATTAATCACCAGTATTTTCAAATATTGATGTGTTTGCTCTAAAATCCCATTAATTCACCACACACTTCCAAGTCTCCAACGTATCACACAAACTGAGAAAGTTATGCTTTCTCTACAAAAGCCTTCACAGGCCAGGTGGCCCTCTGCAGCTGGGCCCACCCTGAAGGTGCTGAGAGCTGGAGGGGTCTACTGACCACACGTCCCTTCTCCAGGGACATCTGGACCTCAAGTATCTCCTTGTCCACCGCCATCTTAAAATCTCACCCCCCACCCCCCGCCCAAGTTCTTTTGTTCCTTGTGCTCTCTCCTCTCCTTCTTTTGTCTCTACTGACTTTCAGAGTTAGTCTTTTTATGAAGTGTTTATTGTAGAAGTTGTTTGTAGAGCCCTCTGGAGGGAAAATGCTATCGAAATTTAATTAATGGCAAAGACAGTAAGTAAATAAAATGAGATTCTGGAGAGAATTCAGTGCATGGGAATTACAGCCACATTCCCCGTAGCTTGAATTTGATGGTCCGGAAATTGGTGGACGGTAGAACAGCAACCCCTGAGAATGCCTCATTTCCCGGCAGTCGCAGGATGAGCCGTTCTAGTGAAGAGTGGGCTTTTCTCTCTGGGTTAGAAGCCACTGAAGCGGCTTCCTGCTTGCTGTCATTCTCCTGCCTGGATGGGGCTGGAGGCCCAGGATAAGAATGAGTGTGTGTGTGTGTGTGTGTGTGTGTGTGTGTGTGTGTTTGTAGGGAGTGTTTATTACCAGGCCCAAGCACACAGGACAACCCTGTCTCTGCTATGCCTGGGAAGAGGCAGAACTGGGCACTCCGGGACCAGGCAGTAGATGGAACATCTGGAAAGGAAAAACATTACTATAAACAGTAACATCAGAATTCTGGGTCAGGACACAAAAGCTAGAGCTATTATTACAGAGAAGAGCTGCTAATTACAGAAGCAGCCATCAGGCAAACGGCCGTTTCTGTCCGGTCTCCATTAGAATCTCATTATCAGGCAATGGGTCAAGTGCAGAACAGTGGTTTGACTGCTGGGAAAAAAAAAGTAAGCAACCTGTACAAAAACTAGAAATTCTGGCCATCCCAAATATTAGCAAGAATGTAGGCCAGTGGCATGTCTTATTTTGCTGATGGGAGTGTAAACTGTTAAAATGTTTGGGGAAGCAAGTTGGCATTAGCTAGTAGGGTTGATCATTTGCCCTTTTTATATTTCAACGGCTCCCGGAATATACTCTAGAGAAACCTTGCACGTGTGCCCTGGGAAAAACGTGGTAGGATGCTCCTAATAGCACTGTTAGTGCAAAAAAACACAAACAAACATATGAAATGTCCACAAGCTAATGAATAAACAAAATGTGGGAGATTATTTGGCAATAAAGGGAAGTATTAATACATCCTACAACACGGATGAACCTTGAAAACGTTATGCTGAGTGAAAGAAGCCAGTCACAAAAGGCCACGTGTTGCATGATTCCATTTATATGAAATCTCTAGAACAGACAAATCTATAGAGACAGAAAGTAGATTAGACAGGAAGTAGGTTGTTAGGGGCTGAAGGAACGAGGGAGAAGTTGGGAGTAACTGCTAATAGATACATGAGATTTCTTCTTGGGCTGATGTAAATGCTCTAGAATTGCTTGTCATCGTGGTTACTCTGAATACACTAAAAACCACTGAATTGTATTCTTTAAATAGGTCACTTGTGTGGTATATGAATTATATCTCAATAAAGCTACTTATTAAAAAAACCCAAATGCCCAAGAATAGGCAAAAGTATATATAGTACTATATTTACATGTCAGGGTATTATGCAAAAATGGACAATGAATGAACTAGAGTTACATTCATCAACTGGACTGAATGTGGGTAACACTGGTGTAGCAATGGTTTGTATGATCAGGTGAAGAAGGTAAGTCCCAGAAAACTACACAAACCATGATACTCTTTTCATAAAGTTCAAAAACAAAACAAAACTAAGCAATATATTATTTAGGTGAATATATATGTGATAAAGCAGCAACCACAGAAAACAAGAGAATAAATAAATCTGGTCGATAAAAATGGACACTCTGGGGTGGGGGAATGAGGGGAGGGGCAGGGAAGGAGCAGTGGTGACAGTGTACCGCCAATGACAATTTTTTTTTTTTTTT
>JAQIFY010006586.1:0-10192 GCA_028533085.1 Varecia variegata
GTCCTCAGCGGTGTGTGAGCTCGCCGTAGCATCAGCCCCTCCCTGGTTGCCTCTGTCTTCCGTTTGGATCAGGGATAAGTCCTCTGGCGCGCTGGTGGCCTGCAGTGGCACGGGTGGCCCTGCATGTCCAGAGGACTTCCGTGGACTCTCCCACCCCAGAGCAGGGTCAGCAGGTCCTGGAAACGCACTTGACCTGTTTGGACCTGCAGTCTGAGCTAACACGTATCATGGTCCCAATACCAGACCATGGGTCTCATCTGGGATTGAGAAAAGATGTCCTGGATAGCAGGGTACTCAGGACTGTGACGGCGTCATCTGGCACAGTGTGGGGACTGAGCATGGTCTTCTCAGGCGAGCTCTTCCCCTGGGCCCTTCTGCATCTGCTTCCGGGAGGACCCCTCGCGTGCCGAGTGTCGGCAGAGCCACTGCTGTTGGAGGATGTACTTAGACCTCCTAGTGTCCTTCCACCCACGTAAACGAGGGCACCACTTAGCCTAGGCTGTGCTCCGCTGCGTGCCCATGTGTGCGCGCACACCTGCGGGCCACGTGGCTGGCGCGGGTGCGGGGGGAATGCGGCAGGAGGGTCTGGGGACCAGCAGCCCCGGCTGAGAGCTGGCACGGTGCCCTGGGAGTGCGGCCAGAGCCGTGGAGAGAGGGGCTAGAGGCAGCGTCACGTGTTCAGGTGGGTCTTGGCTAGACTCAGGGAGTATGCTGCGATTCTTCAGGGCTCAGATGAGAAAGTGTGACAGAGCTGGGAAAGGGGATGTCCTCCTCACTTTTGCACAGGACACAGTGTCACTCTGGGCTGTGAGACTAGAAGGGAAAGTTGTGTCATGGGGTCCAGTGGGAGTCCTTTGACCTCAGGAGATGGTCCCCCGCAGGCACTAACGATGGGGGCACCCACTGATGCCGCCAGCCGTTTCTGGGCCGAAGCCCCTGTGTGGAGTTGGAGGAGAAGGGGAGGGGCCTGTGCTGAGCTACGTGCGAGACTGTTCAGGCTCCCGCAGTAGCTGACGCTATGACACCTGTACATCTCTGCCTGTGTGTCTGTCTGCCTGTCTGCTTATGGATCATCTATTGATCTAGCTTCCTGTCCTATCCATTGTGCCTGGATCTATCTTTCATCTACCCATCATCAGTCACCTCTCTACCTACATATCTATGACTCTATCTTTCTTTCATCTAACTACCTACTTCATATCTTGTCTGTTTCCAGCATCTGTGGATCTGTCTGTCTACCTATCAGTCATCTACCTTTGGTCTTGGTTGGATGAGGTAAGCTGAGGATTTTGCCGCTAAGACTGCTAAAGGGCAGCAAAGCTTGGCTAGGGAAGCCAACGTGTCCTCTCTCGCTGATACTGCCAGCCAGGGAGGGACTTGGGGACCCTTCGCAATGTGGCAAACAGGCCTAACACATGACTGACCGAGGCAGCCTGTGCCTTATAGGTAATTCTCCACCAAAGGGGGCTGTTAGAAAAAGCAACCCCCAAAAAGCAGAAATCACCGAGCCCTGGTGTAGTCACAGCAGTGAGCTCGCAGCAGCCCACGGCAAGGTGCCCACCGCTGGGCTCTTCCCGAGTCTCTTTTTGCACATACCACAGGGGACTATTTGCTCTAAGGGAGCCTCACTTGGCACGACTCCACTGTTTCTATTTGGTCATTTGTTCCCAATCTTCAGGAGTCAACTGGAGGGCTCGGCCAGTGGGACCGTTTTGCTGTGTTGTTTGACCGGGAGCAGCGCCACGGATTCTACACTAACGTGTTTTGCTGCAGGAAAACAGGAAAAGGTAGCCGCACACAGGCAAAATGTGCACATATTTTGTTAGGGCAGCCACAAGGCTAGAATAAGTGAACGAGTTCAGCTAAAACAAAAGCCAACCCAAACATTGAACCACCACAAGCCCAGGAAATTTTCTTAAAAGGAAAAGATGTAAAGAAGAAAGAGGATGATGCAGCGTGCACTTCGAGTCTTGCTTCAGACTGGTCTGGGGAGCCTTGTGGCGGGGAAGTCACCTTCCACGTGGTCTTCCGGGGCTCTGGGTACGAAATCTTCTCCACACGCCTGCTGAGGACGGTGCGTGCCGTGGGCTGATTCCGCCACACCTGTCCCAACACAGCCCGGCTAGCTGAACCCTGCATTTCCCAGGCCTGAGGCTCCAGCTGGGATTAGCCTCTGCCTAGCAAATTTCCTCCTGGGAGAGCTGACTTCAGCACTGAGTTAAGGGTGACAAGTGGCAGGACGTGAAGCACGCAGTCTTGCAGGTGCGGGATTGGAGCAGAAAGGTCGTGGTTCTGCAGTAAGCGTCCACAGGGGCGGTGTCCTGATCCCTCAGAGACAGGCTTCTACTTGGAGCTCCGGAGACCGCAGCTCTAGCGGCGGTTTCCTGATTCCGAAGCAGGTCCCCCTAGAGCCGCAGGCGCTGCAGTGGTTTTGGCGACCAGTTCTGCCACGTGGCTCTAGTTGTCATTCCTAGAAGCCTAGTCTTGAGTCTGTGTCCTTGGCTCTCCCAGCAATTCTGTAAACCATTTAAAATCCTAAACAAATCCTTCTCTGCATAAACTAGCAAGAGTGTGTTGTTGTCTCTGCAACTCAAGCCTGCTCAGTCAGGAGTACAAAATGGATTGGCCATGCTCACTCCACGATGACTAGCTTGGCATGGAGGCCCAAGGTAGCCTTGGTAAATCGCTAAATTTAAGCAGAAGATGAATGATAAAGGAGGGTTTGCCCCCTTTTCAACCTTCCCAGTTTCATAAATTCTTGCTAATCTCAATATTTATCCCATTCGAGACCCAGGAGGATTCTTTCCCACACTTTAAACTATGCTGCAAGTATGAGCCACACTGAGCTGGGTACATCTGTTTGGGAGGGAAACATCCCTGGAGACCAATAGGGTCTGGACACTGGTGTGCAGAAGGACAACCCTTGTCACTGACGTAGGTTCTCAACGCCTAGCGATCCCCGAGGAGAATTCTCTCGTGGCCTCCCCTGTGTGTTGTGCTTGGTCAGGAAGCAGTTCTAAGGCTGATGCTCTCTTCTGCACGATCTGGCCGGTCCCCATCGTATCCAGATCGTGGTAGGCAGAATAATGCTCCCCAAAGAGAGCTGTGTCCCAACCCCTCGATCCTGTGACCGTGCAAAGAGGACGAGGTTGCTCACACGCTGACCTCAAGGCAGGCGGATTAGCCTAGACTCTCCAGGTGCCACCAATGCCCTCCTTTAAGACTAAGGGTTCTTAAACGTGGCAAAGGGAGGCAGAAGAGGAGAGTCAGAGGGAGACGTCACTACAGAGGGTGATCAGAGAGAGGTGATGTTGCTGGCTTTGAAGAGGCAAGAAGGCGATCGTGAGCCAAGGAAGGCGGCTGCTGTTAGACCCTGGAAACGTGAAGGAAGGATTCTCCCTAGAGCCTCCGAGAGGGGCCAGCCTTGCCGAAACCCTGAACTTGCCCAGTGAGAGCCGTGTCAGACTTCGGACCTCCAGAACTGTGTGATGATAAATTTGTATCGCTTAAGCCACCGCGTTTGAAGTGAGTTGATACGGCAGCAACTGAAAACTAATACACAGACCCTAAGCCTTTCCTTCACGTGACTATCGAACTCCGAGGGAGTTCATGGCAGAGAAAGCTGTTTTGGGGTTATGGCTACTGGAGAGGAAGAGTTTGCAAATAAATTTTCTATCCCTAACAAGACTGGCCAGCGGAAAAACCATGCTTCCCTTTTCTAATCAGAAACGGAAATTTTTAAAAATCTCAGTTGCATGGAAGCAATGTGTAAATGATAGTAAAAGCAAACTTCTCAAAATTTATGACAGATGTGTTACATGGTTCTATACAAAGCAGTCTAGTCTGCGATCCTATTTCCCTGATTAGACGAAAAGATAAACTGTCCTATGTTGAAAAATCGAAGCCTGTATCAACCGTAAGGGGAAAAAGCTACACTTGAAATGCCATTATGAATCACTTTGACCAGACCTACCAATGCATTATTAAAACGTCAATGTGCTTCTCAAACACGCCCCAGGGCTTCGCAAAACCCTTCGTGCAGCCGCCACTGTTCTCGTGTCTCCATGTGTGTCCAGGAACGTTCCTGAAGGACTGGGGCACGTCGTGTCAGCTCTGCAGGATCCCTTTGGGGGCTCTTCTCGCAGGGCCCAAGAGAGAAACTTAAGAAATATTTCTTGGCCAAAAGGCATTCTGTCCGTGACTACCCTTGATAAAATGACAGGTGGCAGACACCAAACGTCCAGGAGCAGGTCTTCATCTGCCATTTTTGTGTCCATTTTAAACTGTAGCCCAGTTGGCCGTCTGCAGCCACGGGCTCCACATCTGCGGACTCAACTAACCACGGATCGAAAATGCTCAGAATAGATAAATAAATAATAACAACACAACAGCAAAAAAGAACACAAGGTTTTAAAACTACAGTACAAGAGCTACTCACTTAACATTTACATTGTATGTGGTATTGTGAATAATCTAGAGCTGACTTACTGTGTGCAGGAGGATGTGTGCGGCTGTGTGCAAATGTTGTGCCAGTTTATGTCAGAGACTTGAGCATCTGCAGAGTTTCGTACCAGAGGGGGTCCTGGCACCAGTCCCCTGTGGATACTGAGGGACGACTGTAGGTATTGTTCACATTTTAGCATCCTGCAATAGGGCCATATCTTATAGTTTATGGCATTTTATGAGCACAGTCATTGCCTGGGCAGAGATGAACATGGTCGCCATTCGTGGAGGCAGGAATGGACCACTGCAGCTCTTTGATGTTTCAATCAACAAACAAGGAAATGAGTCCTTGTTGTTATCTAAAACCTTTTCATGAAACTGAATTTCAGTGGAAAACCTGTTAGGAACTGGTCGTTTCTGGTAAGGCTGTGGAAGCACCAGAATCAAGACTTGCCGAGTGGAGATTAGGGCCTCGGGAGACGATCCCGGGAGCAATCGTGGAGCACTCTGGGAAATGCTGCACCCCAATACTGGGTGAAGAAACACAGACCAAACTCGGAGTTAAAAATGACTTAGAAGAATCAGAGTCTGGCTGCCAAGGAAGTTTTAGGAACATTTTATTTTATTTTACTTTATTTTTGAGACAGGGTCTTGCTCTGTCACCGCAGCTAGAGGGCAGAGGCATGACCAAAGCTCACAGCGACCGCAAACTCCTGGGCTCAAGCGACCCTCCTGCCTCAGCCTCCCGAGTAGCTGGGACTACAGGCATGTGCCACCACACCCAGCTAATTTTTCTATTTTTACTAGAGACAGGGTCTCGCTCTTGCTCAGGCTGGTCTTGAACTCCTGACCTGAAGCGATTCTCCCACCTCAGCCTCTCAGAGTGCTAGGATTACAGGCATGAGCCACCGCGCCCAGTCAGGCAAACAGTAGGAACATTTTAAACCAGTTCATTTGAATCATATTTTTCCTTTTATGTCTGCATAAGGGTGCTATTTGGACATAGATGTTTAAAATAATGTAAATTGGTCGGGCACAGTCCCAGCTACTCGGGAGGCTGAGGCAGGAGGATCCCTTGAGCCCAGGAGTTTGCGGTTGCTGTGAGCTACTGAAGGACCTCAGGAAATTTTACCCCAAAATATGACTCCTTGGTATAAAGAATATTTCAAATTAAAGGCCCTTTGAGATAAAAAGTCATTGGAATGGGCTTTCCTTCTATCTTCATAAACCAGACTGACCCATCAAAAGAACAGTGGACTTCCCTTCCCTTTATCTTATTATATTACAGGAAAATCAAGAATGCAGCCGACCTGGCCCAAGTCATTTTAAACATACTGTTTCTCAGGTTAATTTACAAGTCAATCTGTTTCCCCCACTCATTCATTCTCCCAAGTATCTATTCATCCTCCCTAGCAACCAGTTATTGCCCCTAAACAGAACTACATATACTCCTCACATCCCCCTCCCCTCTAAAAGACAGGTAAAAAATATCTGGATCCCATTGGGGTATTGGGTTCTCCCCCTGTGCACAGTAAATAAACCTCTTCCTCTTATTAATCTGCCTTAATTGTGAGTTGAGACCCTGTCTCAAAACTAAATAAATAAATGAAATAAAAATGAGAAATAAAATAATATAATATAAACCTAAAACAACTCTTTCAGTAAGTGCAAACTAAAATTTCTAATTAAAAAACCATTGTGCCACAGCTTTCCTTTAATTGGTAAGATTTTTTTCCTAGTGTTCATAAAACAATGATGTATCTTATAATCAATGGTGTCTTGGATTTTATGAAATACAGTAATTATTTCTTTAGTTGTGTTAATCTATTATTAAACCCGTCAGAGGAATTTTAACTTTTAGGTATTGTATTTTTATTTTTAGAAGCTCTATTTGTTCTTTTCCAAATATACTGGGTCACTTTTTATAGATTCCTGTTCCCTGCAGCTACTTTTAAGCCTGTTTTATATCTTTAAACAGAATGAGTATTGTTATTTGACTTTGTCTGATAATTCCAATATCTCAATAATACGGACATATTTGTTCTGTTTATTCTTTCTGTTGCTTTTCACCTATGATGCCTTGTTTCCTTGTGTGCTTGGTTATTTTTTTACTATGTACTGTTGATTATCCTTGAAAAAGTATTTATGAGCTTATGTTGAGGAAACATCTATCCCTAAATGAATTTGGGATTCATTATCCCGGGCACCTGGGGCACCACCAGCCTGGGACTATTGTAAAATAAATTCCTAGCTCAAGGTCTTCTGTGCCACCCAGGCCATGCAAGACCAGGACCACGTCCTTAGGGGAGAGGGCTCCAGTCACAGCTTCCTGAGGGCTGACACTGGTTTCCTTTTTCTCTGTTCCACATATCACCGAGAGAATCTTACCTGCAGTGTCCCAGAGGTGAGAAGTTGGGGGTGACTTTATTTCTGGTTCGCCGTCACCGTGAGGCTGTGGACCTCTGGAGCCAGCTCTGGAGAAGGGACCTGTTCAAGCCCTGCCTCGGGCTGGCGCTGGGCGCTGGTGTCCGGCCTCGGACCCCTCCAGCTGCTGGAACTGAAGCCCCGGCTTGCCTGTCGTGGCAAAGGACCTCAGGCAGAAGTGGCCTCGGCGTTCCTTTCATTTATTTGAATTTCCCCTCACTGTGGGCTTTGCCCTAGTAGCTCCTTACTATTTTGTTAGCTATTTAATATCGTTAAGGAAACATTCTGAATATTTAATCTAGAGCTTTGGTTGTTTCCATGAGGAGGATTGGGTTCAAATAACTTGGGTGAAATTTCTATAAGGAAAAATTTCCTTTTTTAATTATTGTTTTTATTTTCCAGTCCCCAGTTCAGCGGTACTGAGGCCTTCCGCACGTGGGGTGAGCAGCAAAGGCAGACAGCAAACTCGCCGCAGGGGAGGGGGGGGGAAGGGCAGCCCTACAGGGTGGATGTCACGAGAGGGATTAATGCAACAAGCCTGGGGACCTACGTGTTCCTGTAAAGACAGTTTCCTCGCTATGTCAGGGGAAACAGGACCGGGCGTTTCCCCCACCTGGGAATCTGGTCCTATGACCCTGGTGTCGATTACACCAACGTGATGTCCAGTCACATGAGCCGTGGATCCCGTGACCCCACTGCGACTCTTGGAGAGAGGGGCCACACTGTCTTCCCCTTGGTGTGCTGGTTGTTTCAGACCCACCGGGCTGTGTATTTAAGATGAATGCATTTTTCTCTACGTATCTTCTATTTCAATTAAAAACTTCAAAGTTATAAGACATTGTTGAATATTTTTTTCTCTCTTTAATAAATGCCATTTCTATTTAATTTTTGGATATAGAAAAGTGCAAAGTCCTTCTCCAGGTAGCTTTTGGGCTCTCCCTCTCTGGGAGTTAACACTGGGGTAAAGTAACCCCGATTCGGAAAATCAGCACCGGGGCCCCCTGTCCCTGGGGAGACGCAGCCATTGCGGAGCTGTGGGAGAGAACACACCAGTTTACAACCTGCCAGAGACTCGCTCGCTGTTGCACTTTGCCAAAGTGAGTCCGTCGTCTTTTATTCATCACAAACACAGGGTTATTTTGTTCGCCCTTCCCTCTCTCTAAGGCAGTAATTACGGTAATCTGTCCCCAAAGTCCAGCGCCCGTCCCTCAGGGGGCTTTCTCTCCCTCCCCCTCCCAGCATTTGATCCCGGGCCAGCTGCTCTCCGCTCGCTCCGCAAGAGTCCAACTGCTGGGATGCAGCTAGCAGGGCCAAGGGGAAGGGGCTTTTGTTCCCCATTGTCCAAGGGGGCAGGTCTGGGTAGAAGGATGGTGTCAAAAGCAAGGAAAAGTGCGTTAAAAATGCACGTGGGTTACCCAGTGGTTTGCTGCCCAGACCCAATTTCTCTCTGTGCAGAACGACCTGACTTGCCCCCTGGTCCCCGGTCGTGAGCAGCACAGGTGTTCCCTGCCAGAACGATCTGCATGTGTGTGTGAAGGACAAGGACAGGGAGGCTGCCCCAGGCTGCTCCCTCCCCAGGCTGTCAGGCCAGGGTAGGAAGCACCACCAGAATTGGGGTGATTTCAGGAAAAACAGCAAAATTCAACAATCCAATAGCAGATTCTCATCTCAACTGAGGCAATTGCCTCAATTTTCTTTGTTTCATTTCTGCTGAGCAAGCCTGTTTTTAAAAACGCTTTATAAACATCAGGAAGATTTGGGAAAGGAAATGAGGGTATGGAGGGTGTGGGGGGAGAGGCAACCATGGGCTTGAGGGCAGACGATCCCCCGTTTGTGAGAGGAAAAGGCCTTCAGAAATCCCCCCCGAAAAGGCGGCCCCAGCCCCGAGCTTTCCAGCCCAGTCCAGACTCACAGGCAAATTCAGGGCTTGGAGGGCCTGATACTTGTAAAATTTGGGGGCTCCTCATTAAGAAAAATAATACAAAATTGCAATTATAAAGTTGCTAGGGTCTCTTTCAGGGCCTTGGAAAGGGTTTGAGTAAGTGAGGGACCCAGGAGATTTAGTTTTGTTAGCTTCATGGCAACACTTCTGTCCACAGGATGCTTACTTTGTAACGGTGGAAACGTCTGTCCCGCGCCACAGGGCAGACGGCCGTGCGCAGTGTGCACGGCTGCACCAGGCTGCACCTGACGGCGGGAAACGCTGGGTAACACGACAGCTGGTGACATATAGAAAGCAGGACAAACATAAGAAACGTACCAATCCACACCCCAGTCTGCCGGTTTAGAGAACAGCAGAACACAAAGAAGTATCGGGGTAAAAAGACGACTCTCAGCAGCTGAAATGGACGTCTCAAAACCCAGTCGCGTGGTGCGAGCCCGGAGCCTGGGGGGGACTGCTCCCCGGGAGCCCCGTCAGTCTCACGGTGACTGACTCGAATGCGCCAGGAGGGTCTCTGTCCCCTGAGCCCACAGACAGCTTCGACCGCATCCTCTCGCCCGGACCCCCCCGTCAGCTGACAGCCCTGAGGTCGCCCCAAGTACCTCCCACCCCCAAATGCCTCAGACCCGCTGCCCTCTCCCTCCTCGGTCCTCTCGCGGCCTTGGTTCAGGCCCTGCTCACGGCTCGGCTCGATCATTTAAAGAACTTCCCAGCTGGGGTCCAGGTTTGTATCTTGCTCTGACTTCCACGGGGGCTTCTGCTGGTGGAGAAACAAAAGGAGGATTTCTTGGGCAGTTAGATGTGAAATCCAAAGACATTGTCCCTCCCCGCCCTCCCCTTCCCTTCCCTGAGACAGGACCTCGCTCTGTCACCCAGGCTGGAGTGCAGTGGCATCATCACAGCTCACAGCAGCCTCAACCTCCTGGGCTCAAGCGATCCTCCTGCCTCAGCCTCCCAACTCCAGCTGGGACTACAGGTGTGCACCACCATGACTGGCTAATTTTTTTAAAGTTGTTTTAAAGTATTAATATTACTCTTACTCCTACACAGTTTGAGTTTTACCTTTTTTTCCAGAATCAAAATGCAAGAAAAACATAATTTTCCTAATGTATATTAAGTATCATTGGAACAAAATTTTCTGAAATTTTTATTTGAAAGGAAATAAGGCTCATGGGAAATAAATTTAAAACTGCAAGAGAAGTAATTCAGGTGTCCATCAACAAATGGATGGATAAACACAACGGAATATTATTGAGCCTTATAAAGTGAGGAAATGCTGACACATGCCACTTGATGAACCTTGAAGATATTATCCTAACTGAAATAAGACTGTCACATAAGGACAAATACTGTACAATTCCACTTCTTTTTTTTTTTTTTTTT
>JAQIFY010006587.1:0-10192 GCA_028533085.1 Varecia variegata
CTAACTATCCAACCACCTATCTATCCATATCATACAATCATCCCTCTATCCATCCAACCACCCATCCACTCAACAATTATTAGCTGAGAGCCTATTTTCTTCCAGGCACTGTGGCAGACACTGAGGATAAGGTGGTCTAGAAGTAAGGTCCTTCCTTCATGGGAAGTCTACTGCCTAAGTGAAGAACCATTCAAACCAGAGAATGATCCATGGTGGGCTTCAGGGAGTGGTGAGGCAGGCCTCTGTGTAGGCGCTAAGGGGAGGGACTCTGAGCTAGACAGCTCAGGTTCAAGTCCTTACTCTGCTACTCCCTGGCTACTAACACTTCTGAGCCCATTTTCTTATATGCAGACTGGAGGCTGAGGCTGCCACACCAGAATTCAATGCCACAGGCACACAAAGTCCTCAGCACATGCAGATGGCTCTAGATGTTGGTGGCTATGAAAGGTAAAATTCCTAAAATCGGAGCTATCTGCACACACAATACGCTTGGAGCTCGCCCACCCAATCATCAAACGCATGACCCCAAAAGCTCTATGAACACAGGCCTTATTGCCTGTTTTGCAGCCCTGGGGCCACTGTGAGATGGGAATCCCACTACAGCCAAGCTTCCCCTGTCCCTACCACAGACGCCTTTCTCCCTCCTGAAGATGCCCAGCTGTCAGCATTTTGCTCAAGAATCATCTTGGGCAAAATGAGTTCTTTATGAGTTGACTCATTTACCTTCTTTCTGAAAATCCCTTTGGAAATTTTCCCACTGGCAGTTTCAAAGACTGAGCACACGGATGTGCTTTTGTGCATCAGGAAGCCGCGTTCCCCTCTGAAGTCTCTCCGTGCATCGTGGCGCGTGCTGGGGAATGTCCGTGCTCTCCTCGCTGAGGGCTGTTCCCTAACGAGGCGCCTTCGTCAATTAGAGATTCCCCTGACCCCGAGTCCAGCTGGGACCCATGGGCTACAGGCCCCAGGTCAGGCTCGTGAGACCCCTCTTGCAGCTGGGGAGCTCAGCGCCCTCCCCCTCCGCAGCCACGTGAGGGGCTCTCGGCCCCCCAACATGTCCTGTTTCATCCAAACGAAAATACTTGGCTCCCTGTGTGCCCGACATAAAATCACAAATTTATTCCGTAGGAGCCTTGGATGCTTCCAGAATGAGCAAAAGTGGATTTCAAGCCCCCACCCCCACCCCCTGCCATTGGGTTGTGTTTTAAAAGAAAGTTTGAGGCCACCAGCTTCCAGGGCATCGATGGGGCTTCCTTCACCTGAACACACAGACGCCTACTCTGGTCCCTGGTGGTCAGCGACAAACTGCCCACCACCCTCTCCCTGCGTGAACGTGGCATGAGGTCAGAGGAAGACACGGTAGCAGGAAACAAGCTGACCATAAAGGAAAGACAGGGCCACATAAAACCCCATGACTGGCCGTGAATGCCCTTGGCCCCCATGACCGGCTCACACCTGAGACCGGCCAGTGGGAAACTGCCCGGCAGCCTCCCCTCAGGCAAGCTCACCTGCAAGCATGGCCACGGCCACTGCCCCAAACGCCTGGGACCTGGATGGCCCAGCGACACGGCCAACCCCACCTGCCCAAATTTGGACACCTAACCTTCCCCTCTTCCTTCTTCCTAGATTCTGCCCCACCCAGTGCAGAGCACCCCACCCCCACTGCCCGGCCCTGGGTCTGCAACACTCGAGACCAGCCTCCACCCGCCCCCCACCTCACCCCCAAAGTCGACCCCCCACAATAGCAGAGGGGTCTTCCTCAGACACGGCCCTGCTTCAACCCCCCAGGAAAGGCCGAGCCTCAGTATCCACCATCTGACACCCAGGACCCGTCAGGGCGCAGCAAGGCAGGAGCCCACCGCACACATGGTGGGGACACACCTGAAGAGGTGGGCAGACGAAGGAAAGGCACT
This sequence comes from Varecia variegata, assembly GCA_028533085.1. NCBI lineage: Eukaryota > Metazoa > Chordata > Mammalia > Primates > Lemuridae > Varecia > Varecia variegata. The sequence goes on from JAQIFY010006587.1 coordinate 1,911, forward strand.
TCAGGCCGCTGAGCGTGTGAAGAAGAGAGAATGGGATGAGCCCTGTCCCTAGGGGATGGCCAGGAAGACCCCCGGGAGGAGGTGACCTCTGAGCTGAGACCTGGATAACCCGAGAGCTACGTGTGGGGCCCACAGCAGGCAGCTGGGGAGACGCCACCACCTGGCCCTGGGTGCCTTTCTGCCTTCTCTCTCCACCCGCTGTCCCTGCCCCGGCCCCGACTCAGCGATGACGCGATCTCTGGCGGGCAGTGCTGATCCAGGCCTTGTGCTCCTGAGCAGCTGCCCCCGCCGGGGACACCCCTGCCCTCTGCTCCTGTAGCTGGTCCATGTGTCTCTCTTTGCACATGTCGTGTTACACGCAATGATTTATGGGTGCAGTGTGCACCCGTGAGCATGTCTCATCTCTGCTCTTACCAGCCCAGCACCTGGAGATGTGAACTAGAACTTTCTGTAATAGGGGGTGTGCCCCCTGAGAGACGGACACGGGCATCTGACGCTGCAGGACAGACGAGGCCTGGGGTTCTCCTGCCGTCTCCACCCCCCCTGTAAGTAACTTACAAGGGACCTTCCGTCACAGCAACTGTGGACTAACCCTGGGGGAGAAGGCAAAATCTGCAAGAGTTTCTCGGGTCGGCCATGGTAACTGCGGCAAGAGCAAGCTTCAGTGCCAGCTGCAGGCGGCCCCTGCACTGGGAGCGTCTGCGCCAGGTGTGCTCGTTCCTCAACGCAGGACGCAGGCAATGCCCTGCACCACCCCCGCACAGAGCCGCGGGCGGCAGGCGTCGGTAAACAGGGGACTCGGGGCAGTGACTGCGGACACCAACCGCCTCCTTAACGCAGACATTCACCAGCAACCGGACTGTAGCCGCAGCATGTCATCGGTTTGCTGAACTTGGCTGCCAGAGGGACCCTGAGGAGGTGGCATCAGGCGGTTAAGGCTCAGGGGTCCGGAGCAAGCGCCCTGGAGCCTACGGTCTGGCCGCTCACTCGCTGTGAGATGCTGGGAGCACAGCTGGACCTCTCTGTGCCCAGCAGCCTCATCTGCAGAGCGGGGAGGACAGTCCCTCACGGGCACTGCGGGCACAGCACCCACCCACGGTCAGGGCCCGGCCGCCCTAGATGCCGCTGTCCTTGGCATCAGAACTGATTCTTCCTCCCTCCTCTTGTCTGAAATTTACCGAAGAACATTTCCATGGAAGCACAAGCTGTTGTCCACGCAGGTGCAGGAGCAAACCCACAGCAGGACAAAGGCCCAGCGCGGCCCCAGCCTGCAGCCCAAGAGCAGCTTCGCGGGAACCGTCTCCAGGACCGAGAATAGCCCTGCCTCCCTCGGGCACACGGGGAGGAGGAGGGTTCTCTGAACTCGCCGCACACCGTGTCCTGCCTCCCTTCCTACAGACAGCCAGGGGCGCCTTCGGGCGGGAGGCCAGACCCCGGGCGGTAGCAGCCTGTTCCGGACACGGCAGAACAAAACGTCCGGGCGCGGAGAGTCTCAGCGCCGCGGAAACACGCGAAGCGCCCGCTGGGCAGGAGGCCACTCGGCACTCACCAGCCTCCCACAGGCCCCGGCACAAAGGGCGCCCTGAGGAGGGCCGTACAGGTCTGTGCACACGGGGTGCCTGCCCGGGTCCCCGGTCCCCAGGGAGAGTTCAGGACAGTCACCAGCAGGAACACTGCCCAAGCCAATCCCAGCAGCACTCCTCACTATCCGGCCCTCTGGCACCTTCGGCCTCAGCCGCTATGTCACTGTGCCCACTTGGTCCTGCCACGGGCCTGCTGGTGGCCTCTGTTCCCCCCGGGCAGGTGACACCTAGCCCAGGAGTGTGCCCGGCCTCAACCACGCCAGCAGCAGCTCCAGCCTCTCCTGCTGGGGCTTTTACACCTTCCTACAGGGACAGACGTGGAACCTTCCAAAGGGCCCAGAGGAAGGTGCTGCCACCAGCTCCGTCTCACAAACCAGGAGAGACCCCGAGACAGCGGTGCTCGCGCAAACCCACACGGGAGACGGGACGGCCGGGATCCGAGCCCCAGTCTGTGTTTCTCCAAAACCTGCGGTTGGCTGCATCTTTCTCTAACTGCCCCCTGCTTTGTGCCGGGTGACACTCTACACAGCCCCTGCCACCCCCTCCTGTAACACAGGCGGGGCATCCTTTGCACCCGAGGCCTGGCGGCTGCCTGGACACACCTGGCTGACGCCAAACCAACGTGAGAAAATGCACAGCCGTGACTAAGACGAGCAAGGCGCCGCGGCCTCTCTGTCCAGACCTCGTGTTGCTCGGGCGGCCCCGACTCCAAACCAGCTCCCGCCAGCTGTGTGGCCCTGGGCAAGTACCTGCCTTCTCCTCGGGGCTTAATTTCCTCACCTGTCAAGTGCAGTGACCCCCCCCACCTGCTCTGTTGGGTTACCGTGAGGACCACTTAATCATGGGCAGGTTAAGCCAGACTGGCAGCACGTGGGCGGCACCTAAAAACGAAAGCTGGCAGCAGCATCCTTCTCAGGGCTCTCCCCACGCGTGGAGGGGTCGGGACGGAGGCAACGTCACCTGGGCTTTGGCGTGATCTCCAGGACACACCTGTCGTGTGAAGCGCAGGCACTGTGGGTCTTTAATGCCCTGCTGACACGTGCACACGTGCTCTAGAGGCAGCTGAGCCTTCCCGGACACAGCGCAGGGGAAGACCACGGGAGAGCCTGTTCCTCCCAGATGACCCCACCTTCCTGGAGTCCCCAGGCCACACACATGGTGTGTGTCATGCGGTGGGGAGGGGAGCAGAGACCACCTCACCCGGAAGAGCCCCAGGAGCACTCAGAAGACACAATAATATGAGTCTGGAAATAAAAATATAAAACAAAACCACCAAATGCTCTTTGGGGTATAGTAGATGGCACGTTGCCATGGCAACCAGGGGCTGCATTATCCAGCAAGAGATGGCAGAAGAATCTCCAGAAAGGAGGCAAAACAAAGACAAAGGGAACAATTAAGCCATTTCTGTGGGGAAAACAAACGACCCCGCCAGGGACATGGCCTCCACCTCCTGGGACATAATTTCTAACTGCTGTTTTCTCTGTGTCTAATTCTGGGTTTTCAAACACAGTGACAAATGTCCAGGGAGCTACCATGTTCTGGTCCAGGGTCTAAAATTAAAATTAGTTGGAGACTCAGCGAGTCAGGGCTGAGTGTCCGCGTCCCAGCCCTTCCCACGTGGGGGCCTCCGGCATCCGCAGGCCCCCATCTCCCCCCCCGCACCCCAGCCAGGCTTGGGGACCCCACCTTCTCACAGCCCCAGCACCGCGGGGAAATGCCGGTAGCCTCACTGAACCATGTGTACTGTCAGCGTTTACGCGGCCTTTTGTTGTTTAAATCAAATCACTTAATATTTTAATTTGAAAGAGACCTTGGTTTGATTATCAAATAGAAAACCATCATCCACTGGCACAGTCGGATACAAGTGCAAACAACAGGCGGAATAAATGTAATTATTTCAACCTCCAGGCGGGGAGGGACTTTTAACTCGTGGTACAGGGAGCATGAACCGCAGAGTGCGTGAGGGGTCAGCTGGCACTGCCCAGGACACAGGCGACCTCCAGCCCGAGGACCCCATGGCCACCCAGGGGACCCTCGGGGCTGTAACACGGAGGGCGCTCACTCGCAGTGCTGGGTCACAGCCAGACAGCAATGTGGACTCCACGCACATACTGTCCAGATCACACGTGTGCGTATGTGTGCACGTGTGTATATGTGCAGTTATGCGCTGCGTGACTTTTCATTCAACTACACACTGAAAACAGATTACGAGGCAGTGAAAAAGTTCCTATTGCCCAGTGACACTGTAGCTGTTGTGACGTTGTAGGACAACACGACTCACGCATCTGTGTGATGCTGGTATAGACAAACCCACCGCACTGCCGGCGGTGCAAAGCTCTCGGTCATGCGATTATGTGCACCACGTGACACTTGATGATAAACGACTGTGTTACTGGTTTACGTAGTTACTGCACCATGCTTTTCTATCATTATTTCCGAGTGCAGTCCTCCTACATGTTAAAACAAGTTGACTGCAATACAGCGTCAGGCAGGTTCCTCAGGAGGCACCCAGAGAAGGCATTGCGGTCACAGGAGGTGACAGCTCATGCGTGTCACTGCCCTGACGACCTTCTAGCAGGACCAGATGTGCAGGTGGAGACAGGGTATTGCTGATCCTGACCCTGTGCAGGCCTAGCTAGTGTGTGTGTTTGTGTCTCAGTTTTTAACAAAAATGTTTAAAAAGTAAAAAAAATTAAAAATTTTAAAAATAGTCAAAAGCTTATAGGATACGGGTATAAAGGAAGGAAATATTTTTTACAGCTGTACGATGTGTTTGGGTTTTAAGCTGTGTTATTACAAAAGAGTCAAAAAGCTAAAAAAAACTTAAAAGTTTATAAAGAATGTTACAATAAGCTAAGGTTAATTTATTATTGGAGAAAGACAAATTATTTTTATGAATTTAGTGCGGCCTAGTGTGCAGTGTTCACAAAGCCCACGGTAGTGCACAGAGATGTCCGTTCACACTCACAGACTCACCCACAGCAACTCGGTCCTGCAAACTCCACCCACGGTAAGTGCCCTACGCAGGGTGCCACTTTTCATCTTTTATGCCATGTTTTTGCCGTACCTTTCCCACATGTCGGTATGCTACGTACGCAGATGCTGACCACGCTGGTACGGGTGCCCACAGCTCTCCGCGCAGCAGCGGCGCAGGTGTGCGGCCTGGGAGGAGCCACGCCGGACGGCACAGGTGTGTGGTGGGCTACACCGTCTGGGTTTGTGTGAGTGCGCTCTGGGTTTGCACAATGACGAAATCACCCATTGACACGCATCTCAGAACATATCTCTGCCGCTAAGTGGCACAGACTGCACGACTGTGTGTGTAGCTTTTGTCGGAAAACCTTAAAGATTTGGCAATGTTGGATTTATGTTCTTGCAGCAAAACGATCAGATGGAGGTGAATAGGACCTGTCCCCCGTCCCCAGCCCTGACAGGGCACACCCTCGCCAGCTTGGCACAGTCCTCACGTGGATCCTGCAGACCAGAGGTCCCCACCAGGGGTGATTTGCCCTCCAGGGGGCACTTAGCGATGCCGGGGACAGTTCTGGTTGTGACGAGGCACGTAACGTGCAGGGGTCAGGGACACCAAGCATGCCACGTGCACAGGACAGGCCCCCACAGCAAGAACTGTCAGCCACAGATGCCGACAGTGGCGGGGCCGCGAGACCCGCTACAGATGCCATGTCCTGAGCCTGGCCGGGCACCCTGGGGAAGCAGGGTCCGCAGAGGACTGAGCCCGTGCAGCCCACACCGCGCCCAGGCGCTGCCACTTACTTGGAGAGCTTCATCTCGATCTGCTGCCGGATCTCCTGCCTCTCCTCGTCGGTCCTCCTGGGGAAGATGTTCCGGTCCTCCAGCTCCTGCTTACTCGGCCGGTTCCTCAGCTTCACCGCCAGGAGCTCCTTCTTGCATTTCCTTGGCAGCGTCCCTAGGGGCCCCACCGAGGGGGAGAGGACAGAAGGGGACAAAGAAAAGGGGTCTCAGTGGAGGGCTGGCTTGTGAACGGAGCCACCTACCTGCCAGAGGAAGGACCCCGGACCGGAGTGACGGAGGGCAGGCCCGAGAGGACACGCATCTGCCAGCTTCGGTGCTTTTTCACGGGACAGTGGGCACCACAGGGGCAAAGTGATGCCACCGCCTCCGTCCACTAAGCCCCTCACTCACGGACACACGTCCATGACTGGGGAGCCTATATCCCAGGTCCCAGGATGATTACTAATAGCACAAAGTGTCTGAGTTTGGACCACGTGGTACCAGCACTTTCCCCCACCCCGCCCACTACCCTCTGGCCACGTGGGTCTTCCTTCAATTCCTAGACATCCCGCCTCATGATCTTCTTGCCATCTTCCCTCTGCCTACCACGCTGCTCTGCCCAGTGTGCAGGGCTGGCCTCCTCCTGGGTACGGCCCAGCTTGACTGGGCTCTTCAGAGGCCCACAGGAGCTTCTAATCCTCCCCTCCACAGGACCTGTTTTAATTCCCCCCTAACTGATGCCTTTCCTGTTGGTAGTTTAAGATCAGTCTCCTCCACAGACGAGGCCCAGGGCCAGCCTGCCCTCCCTGCGTCCCAGGAGAGTGTGGCAATGGCAGGTCGTCAATGAGTATCACGGAGCAAACTTGTGGGTGGGCTGATTCCAGGTCAGCCCGGCCTACTCTGGCCTTTGCATCTACGCAGGTCCAGAATGCACTGAGTGACATCAGGGTACACAGGGAGGAGTTTAGGCAACAGAATATTTGAATTTACTTAGAGCAGAGATGGGGTTGGGCTCATTCCCAGGCAGAGGGGGCCAATCCCCAGGTGCTGGGCAGTGCCAGGGTGCTGCTTAGTGGAGCTTTCCGAGACAGAGTCCCCTCCTGCCCCTGGCAACGCACGTGTGGACTCCACAGTGTAATGTAGGATGCAGATGGTGGGTTTGCAGTTTTATCAGGGCCTGGATTTAACTCCTGGGGGCTGCAACAATTATCCAACAGGGTCCCTGCCTTACATGAAGCAGACTTTATTTCCTAAGAAAAATGGCTCCCAAAAGAAAGTCAACTCTTAGTGTGTGAGATGGGAATACAAAGAAAGACAATCAGTTAAACAATGTGATAGTTTAGCAGAAGTTTGAGATAAAGTAAGACACAAAAAGTAGAACTCAGTGAAGGCTTGAATTCCTAACACGCACTTGTTTGCCATGTGTTTCAGAAAGAGAGAGAAAAATAATGACTCTGAAGGCCTTTTCAGCAAGGGCGCCGGCCTGAATGTAATAGCTTTATACGGGACTGCAGTCCTATATTTATAGAATCGTAAAGACCCTGCTGGCGTCAATTGCATTTTCCAGTTGGTCTTTGCTGCGTGTTCTTCTGGGGGAGACTGAACACTGTGGCGACGTTCGTGAACTCAGGAAGTCTCAAAGGTCCCGGGACAAATCCTTCACAAATGTCAAGGGTCTAATACACGGCAAATAGAAACCGCCATTTTCAAAGGACTATAATGTGCTTAAACATAAAACTACACTGCATGTGGTTTAATCTTTTTAGCTTTTGATAAAGTAGGTCTTAAAGCCTATCGCAAATGTCTTAGGCTTGTCATTACAAACATTTAATCATATTGGTTCTTAACGGAGGAAAAGATCCTTTCACTGGAGATTTCGAGATGTAAACGAGAGCTCACTCCATGAGAACCGTGCTGGGAACGGGTCATTCCGATCGGCTTATCAGTGCAGCCCCTCGGAGCACAAAGACACGCAGTGGGGCCACGACAAAACCTTACGGACAGACTCGTCTTCACCAAGATATCGATCAGGAAGTTACCAGGTTTTGCTACTTAAAAGTCAAAAATTTCCAGGAAAATAGCTTACAATGAGGACTTTTCAAGAATTGGAGTGAACCCTTTACGCAATCAACTGGGTCAGTCTGAACCGGCATGCACTCCCGGAGCACACGGCCTAGCACTGGATGGGAAGTAGAACTGAGAAACGGGGACCCTTCCGTCCACACTGTAGGAAATGAGATCCTCCTTCCCGAACGCCCCTGAACACACTTGCTTCCTCCTCCTACCCTCCGACCTGGAGATCCCACCTGCGGGAGTCTGCCCACCCCCCGGAACGATGGCACCAGCACATAAAAAGCGCGTTAAAGGACGTCTACCCCAGAGTTCTTCGTGAAAGAAACTCAGCACGACCCAGACACCAACGCGAGGGCACTTGTTCAGTCATGTGCAGCTGGTCCCTCTGAAAATCGTGAACCAACTACAAGGGTGGTTGGATGTTGCTGAGTGACAGAAGCTATTCACAATAGATCGCTAAGGAGAGCGGGTGATAGACATGTATGCACATTATATATGAACGTTTATGCGCACGTGTGTATGTGCCCAACTTCGTGAACATATATACTCTTACCATAAATTGGCAACAGAAGAGATAAAATGAAATAAATACTGAATCCAAAAGAAGGCAAAAAGAAAGGGAAGAGGAACAAAATCCAGACAGGACAAATGGACAATAGACGGTAGATTTAAACCTAGTAACGTAATCATATTCAATGTAAATGGTCTGAATATCCTAATTAATAAAGCTTTTCAGAATGGATAAAAAGGACCAAACTATATGCTGCTACAAAACAAGCACTTTCATAGAAACACACAAATAGATTAAAAATAAAATGTTCAAAAGATGTACCATTCTAACACTGATAAATGAAAGCTGAAATGGATGTATGA